>BMAO01001220.1:0-117914 GCA_019973975.1 Trichonephila clavata
TACGCACAGAAGGCTTCACACACAGCACAAATATACATCTTTATATTTAGTACAGTAAGCAGGGATGTCTTTAGACTTCTTGGGGCCCTGGGCCCTTTCCCAAATGTAGACCCTGAGCCTCTGCACAAATGTAGGCCCCAACTATGACGCATAAAAGTAAACAGTGCGTTGCATACGTTGTCAAATACTCGTACAAACCCCAAACAAATAAATGTGTATAACTTACAATTACACAAATCGACTAGGCCTATATAAGGACGACGGTCATCACATGTAGCCAGTTGACATATTATCCGAAATTCCAAGTCTTAATTTCCAATTTTTTTAAAGTTAAGGTTTATCTTGAGCAATTGAGTTTTAATATAGCTATACATTTTATTACGAGATTTTAAGTTTAACGAACCTTTTCACTATTTTAGTTTATTACTCTTGAATTCATGGGCCTCAAACCTTTTACCGCCAGGGTCCTCCAACTAACTTAATCCGTCTCTGTCTTTGTATTGGAATCAGATCTCGAACGCCACTTATATAAATGTCGAAGTCTCAGTGTTATTTAAAAAAATTATTTCAGGATATTACTGGAATCTGTCATTAAATGTAATTTTCTAATATATAAAAAAGAAAGTTTTTTTAAAAAAAATTAAAATGAAATGAATTTAAGGCATCAGATAATTCAGTATTATAAAAAGGTTTTTTTCGATTGGAAAACACCATAAATTGTATTAAAATGATTTCATCCTATATATGAATTTCACAAACTCCCCAGTTATTTCATTTCATACCTGTTTCAATAAAATTCATCAGGTTTAGAAAGTTTTATTGCAATTTTTATATTCATTTGCTTGCATTAGAATTTATATTTGAGTTGTGGTCAGGCTAAAAAAAAAAATGGGTTTTCCAAATGCGCTATGGTTTCGAATCTCGATTTCATTTCACGACCCTTTGTTTTGAATATCGCAGTATGCTTCATATTAAACGAAATTGATCCTTGCAATCCTTAGACGGCGTAATATGGATGGGAGAAACGAGATACGTGTCACATATTTGTCACTAGCATTTCAGAAATTCGAGGTACTGCGTCGCCTATCCAAATTAAAATTTTCAGTTGTTTGTGATTCCAAACCATTCATTTATAGTACTAATATTACCTTTAATGAATATGTTATGTGTATTGAAATCAGTAATTCAAGGAAGAAAATTTTGAGAAAATCCCTTAAATAGTATAAATACTTTACTGTAATAAACTAAAATTTTCTGACTTACAAATTTATGCAGCATATAATACGAAAGTCATTTTCATTTACATTATTAGGAATAAATGTATGCATTCCATATGATATTGTCAACCACGTTGAAATATTTAGTGAAAACATGCACAGATTATCCAAAATATAAACGTTTTTGACGAATGTTAACATTTTGACTTGAAAATAATAAATTAACTTCAATTTTTTTAATTAATGGTCGTTACACAGTAAACGTCATCCTATTGATGCGAGCTGCTAATTTATTTTTCACTACTTTTCACAAAACATCAAATTTAATCAGTTAATTCCATTTATTTAATACTTAAATCCGTCAAAATATATTATATATATATTTTTTAAAAAAATGTTAGTAGTACTCAGTGGCTTAAAGTATACCTCCGCATCACAGGGAGGCCCAGGATTCAAGGGCCTCCCTGTGATGCGGAGGTATACTTTAAGCCATATAGACTGACTGATGTCGAATAAGTAATCCTTTGTAAGATCCGGCTTGGGGCTTAAAACCAGATTTTATAGAGGGTCCCTAATATTTTCCGTGAGACAATTGGTGGTACTTAAAAAAGTTTATAGATGACCGCCCTTCCTTTGTAAGCCCATTACAACCAAATTTATAAAATCTGAGAAGTCCTAAGTTTTCGTATGTATTCTAAGGGGAAAAAATTTCTTAGTGCTCATCTTAAAAAAATCGCATCTATATTTATATACGAAATGTTCACTTAAACTTTTTGCTAGATATAATTTAACAGAAATGTGTTTATAAATTTTGTATAACATATTTTTTACGGTTCAGTTTTATTAATTAAAATGTTTGAATTTTACTATTGCAAAGTATTTTATGCGTGCTTCAGCATTGATTTTTAAGAACTTTTATGTAAGATTTTGCATCTTTAATTTCTAAATAAAACATAAAATTTGTACTTTTAAAATCTTTTAATTACATGTTTCGAAAATAAGATATAAATATTTGTCATGCATAACACTGTTTGGAGCTTCTTGATTTTACAAATTTCTGTGTGCATGTGAATATTTGGTATATATGATGTTGATTGTATTGCGATTCACGATTACTTGTAACAAAATGAAGGGGAAATTTTTGAAGCTAATTTTTGAAAATGCATATGAAGCTTTATTTTTCACTTTTTTTTCCTGTTAAGTACAAACTTTAAAGCATCAAAGAAAATTTTGTTATGGAATTATTCAATTCTTTTCAATAGCAAAAAGTATGAACACAAAAAGAATAAAAACTGATTGGCTTTCTTCCTTTTTCACTAGATAACTTTTGAAGGATGTACATTATAGTTCTACATTCTTTTATAAAATTGAAAACGGAAGAATGCTTGTGTATTCTGAAAAAAACCTAAAATTTTAAATTTATCTGCTATTTAAGTATTTCTTAAAATTAAAAACAAATTTAAACAATTCAGAGAGAAAATCCTTCCTTTCCTTGTTATTGTTACTAATGCCACCTTTCTGACGTAGTCAGATCGAGGCCCACGATATTCATCATGGCATCGGGCTAGACTGTACGCCTGTCGTTAGCCGTAGCTTTGAGTACCATGCAGGTGACAGTACGATTTGGCTCGGTTCCACCCCAATTTTGAGAGAGAACACCTTGGGAGTGGTCAGGGGCCTCTCTTTCCTTTCCTTTGTGTATATGATGTTGCGAATTTACTTATTGAAAATTTATGTTATTTTTCAATTTTTTTCATTTTTCCAAGTGTTACTTGAAAATAAGCTTCAGGTTCCATGAAAAATGCATCTTAAACTTGCACAGGAAGCTATTTCTTTTGGTAATTTTTTTAATAACAGTATTATTCATAATAAGCTATTTTCCTCTTCGAGTATTTCGCCACAACTCGTATCTGTAATAAATAGATTTATGTAATTTTGTCCCACTCCCACTTTTGGAGGGGTGTTTTTTAAAAATAATTATAATATTGTATCATTTTCATGGCTTATTTTTTGTATCGTTTCCTGTCTATCCCGTGTTAAATCGAACCTGGGTAATCTCACTAAAGTTTACCCAGGAAAACTCATACACATACCTGTAAGTAGTATGTAGCTTTACTTTCCTCTGTTCTGCGTGAGTGAATATTAACGTCGCACTGTTCAGACGAGGGCTTTTGGAGACGAACTTCGTAATTTTGAACCATGGTCAAGTGACGAGGACGATGCCAGAGCTGGCATCCCCTCTCCTAACTACCACACCACACCAACGGGAGGACTTTTGAGCTCTCAACAGATTTGACGTGCATTGCTCCCCTACACGGCGGGTCTTCAGTGGTACTGGGCTCGAACTCATGACATACCAGCCACTAGTCTGTTACCTTGTCCACTAGGCTAACACGACAACTTCCTATATTCTGCAGATCATGATAAAGGGCTGATGTTAAAATAGCTTTGTATATTTAAAATACTAATATATTTTTACTTGATAAAGTCCAATCAAAATAGGACCCTCGGTGTTTTTTTGTTGTTGTTGCACCAAGGCGTTTGGTTACCTAGCTACGCCCCTGTTATATAACTCTATATTAAATAAAAAATATCAATAGTGTATTTCCAATCTGAACAGTCTGGAGAGTAAAATGTCAAATCAGGTGTCATCCTCCTGAATTCATCGTGATTTAAAATTACGAAGTTCGTCACCTCTATACCCTCACGTTGTTTCGAAGTGCGATATTAACAAAACAAAAGAGAGAGAGACCAGCCAACGAAATTCAATCAGAAATTAACGAAAAATCTATTTGTTAACTTTTTTTATAATATTAGTTTCTGTTCACATCTATATTTTTTATTGCAGAGAGCGTAATTACTGTTGGATATTGATTAGGTTTGCTTTAAAACGTTTCTAGCCTTCTGTAATAATTTTTAAAAATATTTTTCAAAAATTGATTTTTATAATGTATAAAGGTACTTTCCCTCCTTACGTGTTTTTAAAAAATTTATATTTGGGGGGGGGGGGAAGGGGAAATAAAATTTTTAAAAACAATGAGTTTAATTAATGATTTTAAAACATTCATTTTTTAAGAAAGCAACTTGAAAAAGAACCAGCAAAAAAGTAAACGAAAAAATTCATATTTTTTCAATGTAAAATATATATATGTACTACTTCTAAGGTCATTTTGCTTTTTGACCTTTTATCTCGCTATAATCTCACATGAAGTTTTTTCACACACCGTCGAATAGTTATAAAAATAGACTTCTAATAGAAGCATGACTTCGATATAATTTCTTTTAGATGTATATTTTACATACAATAATATTTTGATTAAATTTATCACAAATAAATTGCGTGGAAAAACTTAATAAAAGTGCAATAATGATAATATTTGATGTACAGCATAGAGAGATGCATAATAGCAATTATTTTTCAGTATTGATTAAAATGTCTATTTTTATGTTATTAATACTTTACAAAAATTCAAAAAAAAAAAATTATTAATCCGTTTACATTAAAAATATTTTGCGTTGTAATATAATTAAAATATTCGTTCTAATCAAGATATAGAGTTAAAAATATCTAGCCAAAAAGAATAAATCAGGGGAAAAGAAATGAGAAGAATGGTTCTTACGTTTTTTTAACAAGCTAATTAAGGCGCGTTTGTGTTCGAGTGTCGGTGTCGTAAAATAGCCCCCTCCCCCCCATGTGAATCATGAGATGAGTGAGAAGTTTCAAAGGAGTGGTCCCAGGGCCGATCCTATTGTGTCGGCCGCCCGCGTGCGAAGATCAAATGTGCCGCCCCTCGAGAGAATTTTTCAGATTTTGACTAACACTTATATTTAATATTTATTTATATAATTACTTATATAATACTTACATATTAGTTACTTGTTATAGTATTTAAATAACTAATTATTTATTGCAATACTTATATATTTAATTACTTTTTATAATATTAAAACATTTAATTACGTATAAAAAGCTTATATTTTTAATTACTTATTAAAATGTTTATATATATAATCACTTATTACAATACTTTTTTATTTAATTTCTTACTTAATACTTATGCATTGTGGTTATAAACTCGTCTACCCGTATAAGAGTAAAGGTTAACCTCGAAGGTTTAACAAAAAAGAAAATTGGCATTTAAAGTACATAGTAGAAAATCAGAAACATTAAATAAAAAAAATACCAGAATCTCAATACTAAACACAAACATATAACTGGAAATAGCAAAAAAGATAAATCAGAAACATATTTAACTATGAATTATGTCAGTAAGACAGTCAAATATTTAACTGTGCATTTAAATATGTGTTTTTTATCCCAAAAGATATTTATAAATTTTAAAGGTAAATAATAACTCTTTTCAGCAGACATAATTTTTAATTGTATGTAAAAGCAGAATCTAGAAGAACAGCAGTTTGCCAAATGCTAGTATAAGCAAAATAATCTGTTTTGTGCAAAATTGTCACCCTAAACGTAGTAATTAGGTTTTTCCACTAACGGAAATACATCAAAATTTCACAAAATCTAAAAAAAAGTTGCTTTTAAATATTATATAAAATAAGGTGGATACCGTTTTTTATTTCATCCATTTCTGATTCAGCATAGACTCAAACATTTTTAGATTTTTAAACGTATGTAATTACATTAAAAATTAAAAATGCATGCCATGTAATTATTAATAAAACCGAAAACGGTTTAAAGTAATAAAAAGTGTTTAAATATATTTTCATCCATACTCCTTGCAAACTTAGTATAATTTTGTGAGGCAAACATACATTTTAAAATCTACCTCTGATTTCCTACGAAATCTCCCAAATATTTTGATAAATAATTTTCAAATGTAGATATTAACGAAACATGTAGAAAGAAATCTTTCGAAGGAATAAATAAATATCCTAATGAAAGAAATTATTAGAAATTCGAATACAAAGAATTTACTTAATTTATAATAAATAAATATGTCACACTATCTTTATTTTGCAGATGCTATTACTATCTTGATTTTTTATTTTCAACTTTATCATATACACAGAGACAAAAATTCTTTACCCAAATTAAAAGTTTTAATTTTTTTAATGAAATTAATCTCTTTTTGGACTAAAGGCAAAAATTGATAACGACATAGGAGAAAAAAACATTACAATTAAAAATTTCGAAAAAAAAAAACCTGTTTAATATTAATGGTCCTTTACTTACTCACTTGCGTTTAAATTTTAATCAGTTGAAGCTAAATCAATTATTTCTTTAATGATGCTACTAAGACAGTGCTTTTACAACTTTTAATGCTTGCGACCCAATTTTCAATCATAATTTTCATCGCGCCCCTTTCACACAATAAAATTGTATTGAGTGCAATAAAAATGCTCTTTGACGTTAAAGCTACAATACACGATTTTAATCATAAACTGTACAAACTATCAAGATAAATATTAAATTCTGTATATGACAAGCCTACATGAATCACTGGTAATTTTTAAACTTGTTCTTAATTTAGAAGTATGAATGGTATCTGACTACCCTAAAATTGTGAATTTCCTTAAAATTGACAATTTTTTTATGATTTTATTTTATAGGTCATCTTTTTAGCTTTATAAAAATACCAAATTTATTATTTTCTGTTCACTAGAACAGAAACTATAAGTGTTTTAGTAAGAGAAGATGCCATTACATTGAGCAAGATATGTCATACTTTAAAACGCGTTTTACTCGAAATGTGTTTTTTTAAATGCTCAAACGGAGCCAGCAATTGCTCAAAAAATTTTGAAAAAAATTAACTGAAATGTTTTGTGTATGTTCTGTTTTATAGTAGAAGTGTTTAACCTTCTGATTTATTAATCACCGTTTTATTACAAAATTTACAGTCCCTTAAGTGTTATATATCACTGCTTTTTTTAAGAAATTTCATATAACAAAAAAATAAAGTGCTATTTTTTGTAAAACATATAATACCTCTCATCCTGAGGTCACTTCGAAAATGAATAAGATAGCAATACATCAGAATTGAAAAACTGAATATTTGTTTATAAACTTTTGGTACAGAATTGAAGCAAGCACTGAACATTCGGAACAGTAACGGGAAATTTGGGATAATGTACAATCAAGTTCAAAGGAAATTATTAAAGGAATTAAACACGAGAAAGAAAAAATGTATTAATCCTTCTTTTTAACAACCCCCAAATTAAAAAAAAAAAAAAAGGAGGAAGAAAAACTTATACATTTTTCTTCATTAAAGTAAAATTTTCAGGAAAAATCAATCTCATTTTTTAAAACAAATATTTAATTTGTATATCTCAATACATCAAATTCAAATTTTTATTTCAAGAAATTATAATTCAATGAAAGAAAACAGCCACTGTCATGTAATAATAATAATATATTCTTATTATTAGAAATCTTATTTTTTTAAAAAAAGAATTCTGTAAGAAATTTTTTTTTTTTTTCAAAACCTATATCAAAACCTTGTTTTTACTGGAATATGTGTTCCAAGCAAAATATACATTAAGGTATTTTGAAAATTTATCATTATTTTCCTGCCATTAATAATTAATTTTGAAGTACTGAAAACTTATTTTAAAATTATCTCTACTCAATATAGCTAAAAAAAAAAAAAATAATAATACTGTTTCATGAAATTTACTTTAAAATTTTTTTTAAAAAAAAGTACATCAATACTACTGATGATTGAAATGATTATAATACTATGCTTTTTAATAATTTTTAAAAATTTTTTCAGTTTTATACTACAGAATTTTAAGTTTAATCACACGTTTTAAGCATAGCTGAAATGTGAATCTTATTGTGAACAATGGTTATAATGAATTTTCAGCAAAGTAAGAACAGAACTGAAAAATAAATTATACCCTTTATATATTAGCTAAATTACAATATAAACATAATTTTGGACTGTTTTTTAACTGAAAATTATTTGAATTCAAGTCAATTTTTGTTTAGCATAAGCTGAAATAATTTTAATTCTAAACAGTATTTAAAAGGCAATGCATGTAATTCCTACCATTTTATACCAGTCAATATGATATAGATAAATAAAAAACAAAATTTTCTTCTTTTATCATTAATACATATATATAATTATTATATATATATATATATATATATCAATATTTTTCTAGTTATGTTTCTTAGAATCTGTTTTCTATCATTTAGCTTTGTGGGTAGTATAATTTTGTCTTATTATTTTTTTCATTTTATTATACTATATATATATATATAAGAATATTGCTCTAAATGAAAATATGATTTAATTTCAGCTGCAAAAGTTAAAAGGATTTTGTAACAATAATCCTCAAGTGTCTGTTTAGAAAAAATTTGCTAAACCTGATTCAAATGTTATAAGGATTAATAAAAATTTACTAAAAATTGCAAATAATCAAAAATATATCAATAAACTAAAATATTTTACTCTTCTATTTTAAGTCTACAATATAGTTACAGTTCTACATTTGTTTTTCCAGTTTCACTTAATATTTTTAAAAATTTAATCGTAATTCTTATTTTATAAACATACCATATTTCTAATGTGTGTGAACTTGTATACAACAAATAAACAATGAAAATATATTTATATCTTAAATTCAAACAAAAATTGAAAAAACATTGAAATTGTTCAGTAGTAAAGTTATAAACAATAAACGCACAATATTTATAATAGGTTATTAGATGCACACATACTCAACACAGCATATTCAAAAAATACAATACATTGCACTTTTTTTTTCTAATTATGTTGAAAGTAGCCAATAATTCATAGAGAGCCAAATATAGCAACCCCAAAACAGAGGAATTTGAATTCCAAGGCTGTAAAAAGTAGGAATAGGTGCTGCCAACGAAATTGCGCATTACACGTCCGGCCTTGTTTGTTCCTTTTATCTATCAGACTTAAAAAGGGACAGTCCCGTTCAAAACGGGACGTAGAGAATTTATTTCTCTGACAAGAAACTACCCATAGCCACGCCTCCAAATCACCTCCAACCAATCACAAGCCAACAAGCCTCCCCGCAGAATGAAAATTTCCAAATAAGCCGCTTCAACATCTTAGACTGTCATGATATGGGATTGAGGACTGTTTTTCAGTCCAGACGCCCACAGATACACCGAAATCAAAACGGGACGTCTGGTCACGTTATGTATTGGTGAAACATTGAATTTCTGTCATGTAACAGAGATTTAAAAATACACTCATTATTTTGTGATGAGAATCAAATTAAAAACACAAATTAAGTTAATTTTTAGTATGCATAATTACACTGCTGATGATGCATGCTTCTATTAGGTATGGATTCATAATTAGCTCTTTCATGCGCTGAATTTTTGTTAAAAATAATGCACTAGAGGGCAATAATTACAAATATTTTAGATAAACTTCACTAAAACATAATTATTGAACAAAAGCAGGTACATATTAATATTAAACATTTTTTTTTTTAAATAAAGGGTGTCTAAAGTTTTAAAAAATAGGAGGTACATATTTATACCACCACGCTTTAAGAAGCATGATAGTTCTGAAAACTTTATTTTTTCTTCCCTATGAACAATGGAACTTTGCTGTTACAACTCATCCATTCTGTAAGAACTTGGGGAAAATAAATAAATACTCTTCGTCTTCTACTGTTATTCATCCTGAAAATTAAAACATTTTCAGGTTTTCCTAATCTAGTCTTGTAAGCTTAATTTTAGTTTTGCCCTAATTTACCTAATGTGTGTTTTAATTTTAAATATTCTTTTCTATACATTACTTTATTTTACCTAGTTTTTATTTAGACAACATAAAAAATAAGTGTTTTAGTTGTATTTATTTTCTTATGAACACGAGCTATAGCTCATTCAGGCAAATTGTATAACTTTGCATGTACTATTATTTAATAAATATTATTATTATTTTTAAAAAATGTAACAAACAACAATAAACACAATATCTGGCACAATAAACATGTTCATTATTGCGAAAAAATAAGCGAAATGCATTTTGTATTTCTGAAGAAGTTGACCTTCAACAGTGTGGTGGTACATTTTTTTGGGCTCTCATATTTTCATACTAGTAATGCACATGTAAGGTACTAATTATTGTAATATTTGGTTACATAATATATGTACTTACTTGATTTGTATCAAATATCACAAGAATCATTTTCATTTACACATAAAAATACACAACACAGTCACTTCCAAAAATACCACTCAACAGACTCTCATCTGATCAAAGAATTAACTAATGTGTAGACCCATTACACTCAATTAGCTTCTGACATCTGTTGGAAACTTGAGTAAATGCTAGGATTTGATCTCTGTGGTGGTTCAAAGAATGTACCCCCTAGCATCAATTTCTGAGGCATTGAAACCAGTGGTACATTTTATGTACCACCACACAATAAACAAATAAGAACTCGTGGTGCAACACATGTACTACCAAGGATGAAAGTTAATAAGCTCAACACAATGTGACCAGTGTTTATCATTCTTTTTTGTTGATCGCACTTCTGAATACAAAAATAATTAATAGATGTTACAAAAAATATTTCTCAAAAGATTTTATTAAATATCTGACTATCATTGCTTACTGAATGAAATATTTTTTATTAGTTCACAGCTCCTCAAAATTGTAATGAATGGATTATTTCACATATCTATCTATTGATTTTAAGAAAGACAATTTCAATCTATGTCAATTATAACTGAGCAAAAAAATAATATCAAATAATATAGCAGAAAAACTAAATAAATAAGTAATGTTTAGTAAATGTTGATGTAATTACATATACTATTTTTAAAGTTACAAAACTCATGCACTTTTAATTATTCGTCGAAAATTCTTGTGGCACATCTTATAGTCTCTCGTGGCACATAGGGTTAAGAAACTCTAATCTAGATACTTGCTCGAAAATTATGATCATAAAAACTATTAATTTTTATTATTATAAAAACTATAAGATAACATTTCTTACAAAACTTAAGCAATAACAAAATCTAATACAAAGCAAAATATTTTCATGCAAGTATAAATCTGAAATATACTTTATTTAATGCATATTTTATCATTACTGAATGTAGTAAAATATGTAAATTAACCTTAGAGCATATATGCTCTAGGATCTAGGAAGTTTTTTGAAATAGGTGTTTTTAATGCTAAGGTGTTTTTGATATTCTGTGTTGCAAGAATTCCTTCTTGCAACACAGAATATCAAAAATACCTTATGGAATTTTGTTTTTAAAATGTGCTTCAAATTTTTTTTCCACCTGGTATTATAGGTTCCTACACAAGTATAAGGAAATATTAAATAGTTTTTAAAAATTTCGTTTGTATTTTGTAACACAATTGTCATTTCATACAGCCTATTATATCAATTTTTTCAAGAGTCAAAAATAAATATAATGTAAATAAATAATTACAAGAAATTCTTAAGGAAGTATAAATTTTCCTTAAAAGCTTTTTTCTCACATTTTAAATCACTCAATTTAGAAGTAATTATATTTCCAGGATCGTTTTGGATGACAATACGACAATTTAATTAAAAAAAAAAACTAAAAATTCATTGATTATTAAAAGAATTACAGTTGGGGCAGTTACGTTGGCATCATTTTTGGCGACTTTGTGACCATCTTCGCGACTTGGGTCACAACTTTAAAAGTCTTTTCTCACATTTTAAAGTGCTGAATTGAGCTGAAATTTTCTGTGCATATCTGTTTAGGGTGACAATACCATGGTTAAATTATAATTAATAAAAATTAATTTATTAATAATCATTATTCAGAGAATTACAAATATAGCCATGTTGGTATCATTTTTGGCAAATTAGCGACTTCTGTCAAAACTTTTTTTCACGTTTTAAAGCGCTCCATTTAGCTGAAATTTTATAAACGCGATTGTTTAAACTATAATCAATAAAAATTAATTGATTAAAAGTAGCTTTTTGAAGAATTTAATTTTATTCATTGTTCCGATTGTTTACATTGTGTAACAGTTGAATTACTAACAATACAAAAGCATATTTATCTGTGATTCGTTAAGTGTGCGACACGTGACTAAACTATACATGCTCAAGTTAAAATAGTCGCGATCACAACTTCTTCGACTGCCAAAGATGAAGTCTCTGATTGGCAAGACGCTCAACGCTTCACGCTGACTGCCTTGATGTGAATGCGGCTTAAGCACTCAATGGATAAACTAGCATTGTCTTCTAAGATTGCTGCAAATTTTTTAATGTAAAGGAATCATAAAACTGACATGATTATTTTTTTTTGTGCAATTTATCTAAAAAGTATAAAGTATGCTGCACTTTTTTCTTTAAAAAAGAAGTAGAATTAAAAAAAATCATATTACACTCCATAAGGTTTGACGCTCAATCCCTTGACGTAGCCAAGATTGACGATTTCCATATTTTACCGTAACTCACTTAATTTAGGAATGTTGGAGAAATTTCAAAAATTTTAACCACTTATAGTAAAGTTTTAAAATTTAAATTAATTTCAAATTTCTTTGGTTTTCGTAAGAAATAACAAGTAATTTTTAAAATAGATAACCAATTTTTCCGTCTATTTATTAGCATTAAAAAAGAAATATATTTTTAATCGTGATATCGATATAAATAATCCTAATTGTTATCGCCATTGAAGTAAAAGTTTTATGTTGTCAAAATAGAAAGTGTATTCTGGAAGACGTGTCACTAAATGAATAATCATGTTAACTAAGTTTGAAACTAAATCTGCCCGTGTTAAGGGGCTAAGTTTTCATCCTAAAAGACCATGGATTCTTGCCAGTTTACACAATGGAATTATTCAGCTATGGGATTATCGCATGTGTACTTTGTTGGATAAATTTGATGAACACGATGGGCCGGTCAGAGGAATTTGTTTTCATAACCAACAGCCACTTTTCGTTTCTGGCGGCGATGATTACAAGATTAAAGTAATTATATATTTTCTCATGCATTCTTACATACTTTAAAGAGTTATATTTAATTATTTCAATTGTCAGTGCTTTTTTCGTGTTAATTCATTTTTATCAGTTATTCTTCACTTGGCTATTGATTTCGGGTCATTGAATTATTTGATCTTAATTATGATGTTTTTTCTGTGATAAGCACATAATTCTTGTAATATATAAATTCGTTGGTAATGCAAAATTGCTCTTAAAATTTTTTCTATGAATTTTTATTAGACTAGTGTTATTAATTTAGAAAGTCAATATATTGTGAATTACACATCAAGCAGTTCATGTATTTTTCAAAATAAGATTTCATTCAGCTGTTTTTAGCACAAAAGTTGACTTATGAGTTCAAAACAATGTTATTTAGTACACTTCGACAAAACGTACTGAAAACTGAAGTTTAATGATAATTCCTTAACATAAAGGCGATTTGGTTATGGTTCGATATGATTTAATACTAGTAATGCCCTCTTTTATGAAACCTTAAAAATTTACTTGCACACCTTATATTTTGATGATCAGTGTAAAATGAACTAAAATTTGAGGAAAAATATTTGGCACTTGCATATTAACACTATGCCATTTGCAACCTTTGGTAAATTTAAGCAATTTCTTTTTTGCACCAGAGAATGTTGGTATATCTTTTAATATCTTTGGTGATAAACTGTTGACATTTATTAATACACAAGTACTAAATATTTTCTGCAAAGTTTAAGCTCGGTAAAATCCTAGCACAGCACACTGCTGCATTTGGCGACAAAAGTTTTCCGCCAAAATGGCGCCAGAGACAAAAACAAGGGGGAAAACATGGTTTTCAAAGTGGCATCAAGAAACGAAAAACTTAAAAAAAATTGTGGTTTCTAAAACGGACAACATAGGAAACATAAAATAAAAAATAAGAAATTAAATGCTAATTTCAGGCATCCATTACAAGATTCTATCAATCCTTCATTTATACAAAAAACAATAATTACTTTCTTACCCTTTATTCAGAAAAAAATCCATCTGTCGTGTTTTTACGAAGAGAACGTGGTTTCTAAAATAGCTATAACAAGAAAAACTGAAAAAGCATAGCTTCTAAAAAGCTACAGTAGGAAAAGAAATCCAATATGAATGCCTTAGGCTGATGAACTAATGATCTCCATTTCTCTCAAAAACAAATTTTCATATTTTGGGCATCCATACCTACCGAAATATTTTTAATCAATCACTCATTCACAAAGCAAGCATTTCTTTCTGATATCTTTCATTAAAAAAAAAAAATATCCATTCGTCGAGCTTCAAAAAAAAAGTGGTTTCCATAATGGCTTCAAGAAGAAAACAGAAAAACCGTTGCTTCTAAGATGCAATAGTGAGAAAAACATCGTCCAAATTGAATTTCCCTTTCTCTCTAACAAACATTCTTTCAGCAGTTATTTCATTTAAAAAAAAAAGAAAAACAATCCACTCATTCCTTTAATTTCAGCTTTCTAGAAAAATCTTGCATGTCTTCAAGTTGACCGTCAGAAAAAGAAATAACCGCTGCCCAAATCTGGAAAAACTGAAAAATCTGTTCCGAATAGGGTTGGTATTTCCTTAAATTTGCAGGGTTACCATATTGTAACTTTATCGCCAAAATTTTTGGTGCCAAAGATTTTGTTGCCAAAAAGTGTGCCCTGCTTGGATCCACCCTTTAAGCTCATTTAAGATTGTTTTGATTTTTCAGAACATTTTATGGATTCTTTGTTTATTATCTGAAAACATTGCTTCATTATTTTTTTCCTTTCTTCATTGTAAATGTATATAATTTTTTTAGGTATGGAATTACAAACAAAGGCGGTGTATTTTTACTCTTATGGGACATCTGGATTACATTCGTACTACTTCTTTCCATCATGAATATCCTTGGATACTTAGTGCTTCTGATGATCAAACCATTAGGATTTGGAACTGGCAATCTCGTGCATGTATTTGTGTCTTAACTGGACATAATCATTATGTAATGTGTTCGCATTTTCACCCTACTGAAGATTTGGTTGTTTCGGCCTCTCTGGATCAAACTGTACGTGTTTGGGATATATCTGGTCTTCGTAAGAAGAATGTAGCTCCGGGACCTGGTGGATTAGAAGAACATTTAAAAAATCCTTCTCATACAGATTTATTTGGAACATCTGATGCTGTTGTAAAACATGTTTTAGAAGGTAAAAAGTTTGACGTCGAAAATTTCAAATGCGATTTATTTGTTCAAGACAATTCTGTTTAAAATATATTACAAGAACAATTAGATTAATCATAATCTAAAGAATTTTTTTATTAATTTTAAACTGTTATGTATAAACCTGTTTTATTAAAATATGAGCTTATTAATCTCAAAATTTAGTTACTTCAAAAATGTATACTTTTTATTTTTATATTCAGTTTAAGAAATTACATAAATTTTTAATGTAAATGTAAAAAGTCCTTGTATGAGGGATTATCTGAAGGAAAAAAAGATGCTTAGAAAAATGAAATTCTGTACAAGGTTATTTTTACAAATAATTAACATGCTATCTCTGGCAAGATAATTGGAATAATCAAAATATCTTAAAGTAAAAAGCCTAATAGCTTGTACTAACTTATAACAATTTTCAAAGATTCAAAAATTTAATATAAAAATTGTTATCTCTTTCTTCTATTGAGCACAGTAATAATTTAACCTTTTTATTTTTTGGGTGTGTATTTTTGGAACTAGTTTGATATCCCGGGGCAAGTCGCTTAGCGCTGCTTGGCGTAATCAAGATCATGCCAAACAGGAGTTGTTGTCGCTGGAACGAAATCCAAGATGGCGTCGTCTGTTTCTTAATCGGGATCGAAATGAATGTAGAAAAAAACACGATGTGCGACGATAGTTTATTTTGCAAAAAAATAATGTGGATGAAAATCGAAAAAATAACTATTTGAATGATATAGAATATTACTTACTTTTCTGGGTGTGGAGAACAGTATCCAAAGTGATGAATACCAGGATTTTTTTTTAAAAACAGGAATATGAGGGGTATTGTAACACAGTACGCAAGGTGAGTAAATTTAAGCATGATAAATAAATTTGTGGGAATAGAGAGATGAATGTTAAAAAAAAGAAATTGTTAAAAATACATAAATAACATGTTTAAAGAACAAAAAAAAAAAAACTGAGTAAGAAGGCGGAGAAATAAGGAAAGCGGCTGTTGTGAATTCTACGAAAGGTTATGAATTCGATTCCTCGACTCCCTTTCCCGAAACGATTTGCCAATCAGCCCAATTAATATTTCTAACAAGATCAAGGAATTTTATGAAAGGGTCCTGTTTCAGTGCGAAACAAATTTTCCTAAACATGAACCAGGCGATGTATCCTTCAAATCTCCCTCGTCGGTTGTATTCTGGCAAGGAAGCTTTAAAGTGGTGCCAGGTATCTTCAATAGTGTTAGTATGTGCGCCGGTCTCAGAATCAACGAATTCGAGCGAATGGTTGACTGTAAGGTGATTATAACCTCTTTCACTCAACCTTTCGTAAGATTTCCAGCAATCAGATATGACAGTTGTTCCTGGTTCGATCCATGATTCGATAAGGCCGAGAAGTGTTTCTGCCGTCCTGTCGTGAACTGCAACCAGGAAACAGCGTCCCGTCTCGCGTTCGACACCGCCAAAAACCCACTGTCCTTCAACGAAATGACCCCTATTATATTCTTTTCCCAATCTTGCTTTCATCGACTTAAACCGTTTTACCCCCCCCCCCCAAGCTTCTCTGTGTTAACAACAATGTAATCTATTAACACATCGGATGCATAGTTGCACCAATCGCAACAGCCTGCGAAAAAATTCGAGTCCTTATGAGTCTGAGCGAACGAGGAACGTCTAAAAAATCATACATCAGAAGAAGAATGGTAGAAATTGGCAATTTGCTGCCGGAGAAAAATGAATTGAACCGGATTGATTTTTTATTTCGGCAGCGCGAATTTGCATCTGAAGATTCGCAGTAAAAAATTCGACCATCAAATTTCAGTGACTTATAAATAACTTTCATATCACGGCCACATTTGTCACATTGAATGACGGTCGAAATCAGCGAAATCTTACAGAGGAAAGAGAAATGAAAATCCTGACTTTTTAAAAATAAAGTGGACCAAAAATGTGAATTTGGAACACCTTTTGGTCCAAAGTAATTGAAAGAGCAGCTCTTAGATTCCGTAAAAAAAGGTCCTAGTACTCACCAATAACACTGTAAATATCCATTTTAGAAGAGTAGAATAGCAAGTGAAACACCGGAGTAGAACAGCAGGTGAAGAATGAATGCATTGAAAAGGGTTTAATTTTAAAAGAATTCGAATTAAAAGCATGTGAAATTAGGAGGGTCACCACGTGCAAATAAAAAAAAACCAATACGAATGAATTATTTTGAATAAAAATAATCCGAAATTAAGAAGATTTGCGCGCAATAGAAAATAAACCAATTAGCTATTTAGAAGTAAAATCGTCTGAAATTAAGAGGAATAGCGCGAAAAAAAAAGAAACCAATTAGAATTAACTATAAGAAACGTCATCACCATGGAAACCACATCAGCCAACGAAAGAAATATCAAGGTAACCACATTGTAATGTTATCGCCCATCTTGGCGAACATAAACAACAACTTGGCGACTTGCCCCGTGATATCAAACTAGCAGGGTATTTTTTAATTACGTTTCATTCATTTGATTTATCTTTTTATATGAATTTATTAAATTACAGTAAAATTTTGCTCTTCAGGTTTATTCTAATTCGGCTTTGGACAGTTTTATTCATTTACAAATCAATCAGATTGTCGAATTTATTAGTTTGAAACCTCTTCATTACAACTTCAGATTATTTTTAATTTCTAGGTCATGATCGTGGCGTTAATTGGGCTGCATTCCACAATACCATGCCTCTAATTGTATCTGGAGCTGATGATCGTCAGGTTAAGCTGTGGCGCATGAATGATTCTAAAGCATGGGAAGTGGATACCTGTCGTGGTCATTACAATAACGTGTCTTGTGTTCTTTTTCACCCAAGGTGAACTATATATTGTTTTAAAAAGTTTTCTCATTAGCTATATAGGATTAAGCATAATTCATATATTTTTTTTACTTGAATTCCTGATGATTTTGTTAGATACTCTATTCTTCTCCACCTATCACAAATTATATTATTGAAGGAAAGTAGATTTTGTTTAATACATGCAAAACATATATTAAAGGCATTTTATTTATAAAAAAAATGAAAACCTCTTTCCATTTGTTTTTGAAAGCATATTTTACAATAGCAATATTTTGTATTGTTTTCAACTTATTGATTCATCAATGAAACATCCAGTGGCGTAACGGAAAATAAATGGGCCCCTCCATAAGGTCAGGTCCTGGGCCCCAAGCCAGATCTTATATATATATATGTAATAATCCCCATTAATTATTCTTAATAACTTTTAATTACCTTTGGTCCATCCATTCAGGACCAACATTTTAGTAATAAGTTAACCAGCCGCCTAACGAGAGGATTTTAAACTACACCTATCCACCCACTCAGATCATGTGATTTAAGCTGCCTATAAATACTGAAATTCCTGGAGACCAACTCGCTTTCACTTCTGTATTTTGTCTGCGTCAACATGTAGCCGGCTGCAGCTTGTTTTGTGTGTGTATTGTGTCGCCCTTGTCTTTCTTTATGTGTTCAAGAGATGGAATAAAGCAGATTCAAATAATCATAGGACTGCCTCATCAATCTCATATAAAGAAATCCATTCCAATGGCCCCGTCTTATTTCATATATATATATATGTACTTGCTAGAAAAAGTCTGCGTTCACCTACTACTGCTTACATAAACAACAATAACAAAAAAATTTAAAAACCGGAATTTAAAATTTTCTTAACAATTATATTTTATTTAGTTCATTCCAAGTATTGAGAATAACAAAAGTAAACTCGGTTTGCTTTCATTGCTTTAGAAATAATAAGTTTGCAGCAATACTAACAAAAATCAAGTAGAAAAATCTGCATTTACTGTTATATTGTTTTAAATAATAAAACAAAACACTTTTTAAAAATTATTTTAAAAGGATAATGCGCTATTTAATAGCTGTTTGGATAACCCCATCTTTTGAAAACCTCCTGAAGTCGTTTTGGCATTGAATTAAAAAGTCTAGTGGTTTCTTCGGAGCTTATCTTCTCTCATTCATTCTTAAGAACACTCTTCAGCATATCCTTGTTAGATATATTGTGTTGACAAATCCTACGCTCCAGAAAATCCGATAGGTTTTCTATAGAATTCAAACCAGGTGAATATGGGGGCATATGCATTTGATTTGGGACATTATATAGAAGCCAAAGTTGCACAATCTCAGCTGTATGCTTAAGATCGTTGTTGTGTTGAAAACGAAATGACAATTGTAGGCTGAGTTTGGTGGCATTTTCCTTTAAATTGTTTTTTTTAGGACAATGAAATAATTGTATTTGTTCATAATTGATTCGATATACTCCTACTTTCCAACATCATGGCTTGCCGTGCACTCCCATACCGTGACACCACCGTGCTTTACTGTTGGTACTAAATGCTCTTTTTGAAGCATTGTACAAAGTTTTCTCCATACCAATTTATGACCTTTTATGCCAAAGATGCAAAATTTGCTCTTATCTGAGGATATCACAGTCCTCCAGAACTCTGGAGGCTTATGAATAAGCTTTTTTTTGCAAAAGCTATCCATTTCAGCTGGTTGGTCATCAAAATATAAGACTTTCTGCAAGCCAGTTGACTATGGTATCTGGCCTTTTTCAAGATTTGTCTTGCAGTATCTGCACAAATGTTTTAGTTTAACTTCTTGTGAATGTCTGTTTCTATTTGAGTTGCAGTTAAAAGCAGATTTTTCCCCCCTGCTAAGGACATCATACTTGGTTTTTCTTTGATTGTGAGTTAAAATGAACTACCTGAACAAGGTTTAGATGTGTAAACTCATGTAGATTTAAAGATATTGCTAACATGCTATATAGATGAATACTGCGGTTCAACTGATCTGGCAATATCCTGAAGACTTTTTGCATCTTTTCATATTTTCACAATAATTTTATGCTCACTGATACTTATTTCCTTCCTTTTATTTTTCATGTCCTGGAATTGCTTCGTATCTCACAAAAATGTTAAAATTATTGTGTCACAACTTTCTTAAGCTATTTTACTTGATAACTGAATGCAAAAACTGTTAACCTATAACGTCTGTTGAAAAAAATTTCAAGAATCAAGAATATTCAAATAGTGAACGCACACTTTTTTGCCTATGATTTGTGTACTTAGCTACAAAACCATTATCTTATGTAGTTTTAATTCGAAATTAACAAATTCTTGCATGCTCAATATTTAAATAATAGTAAACAAATTCATGAAATATTGTTAGAAAGAAAATGATTTTTTCTAAATTTTACTTTTTCTGTATGATTTGTTATAGTTGAATGCAACTTTTTCTAGCAAGTATGTGTATATATACAAAGGATTGCCAAACCATAACATAATGTACCATTTCACATCATGTAGAAATATTTAATATTAAATTTATAACTGAATACAAAATCAACCAGGGTGTGAGTAAATGAAGTAAATAATGTATAGCATTAGAGAATATGTATAATATTTATTAAAATGGAAAATCTAATGACAAATAACCTGGTAACTTAAATAAAAATGAACACCAAAAAAAAGACATGAACACTGTAAAATAATTTTTGATTTCAAATTCTGATGAAAGAAAATTATTACTTATAAACACTTATCTTATTCTTCGTTTCTGAATTCCGAGATGAGCTTGACCTAAAGTTCGATTATATTCTAGCATAAATACTGCAACTTTTAATAAGGAAAGTTCTTTCTATGTTGCAAAAATGATTTCATGAAAAAAGAAATAAAAAACTGATATATTCCATTATACTTTCTTCTCATTATGCTTCATTTGATTCAATATTCATAAATCTAGACCATATAATCATTTAAACACTCTTATGCTTTTCCAAGTATCATAATACTATTTTACTTGAAAAAAGCATAGCAGATGTACGTTATTTATGACTACGCTAAATGAAAATGAATTACATGGGGGGGAACTGAAGACGCCAATAAGTTACTCTACTTCGTAAAAAGTAAATCACGTCTTCCCCTCTCCCTACTGCTAATGTAAAGTATACTGTAATAATAACAGTGATGAATTTTTTTCCCTCCTAGCATTTTATCTAATTTTCCGTCCGACTTTTGGTTTTATTTGTTAGTAATTTGGTTTAAAAAGAAAATCCACTGAAGAAAAGTACGTCTAGTCACAGCGATTATGGCAAATAAAAAAAATGTGTTTTGATTTGGTTATTGGATCAAATATATCTAATGATCGTTTTAAAAGTTTAATTTTGAATGATGTTAAATTGCCAATCGGAAAATCACTTAAAAATTTGATTTTGAAAAATGTGAAGCGAATTTTGAGAAAATCCATGTTAATGGCTTCAGTTAGGCTTTTGGGCTGACTGCATGTTATGCTACTGGAAACATTCTTTGTTAAAATGACTATAAATTGGTATAATATAATATAAAAGAAAAAAGTTTGTCTCAATCCATTTTCAAATAATACAATTGTTTTAATGTGATACAATTATTATACAATAAATATTATCATGGAGTAATACATGCAATACATTTCTATAAAATTTGAAATTTTTTTTGTAAATATTTTTTTACAACTTGATTACATATTGAAGTGTTTTTAATTAAGATATTTTGTGTAATTGTTATTTTGTTTTCCCAGACAAGAATTGATTTTGAGTAATGCGGAAGATAAAAGCATTCGTGTATGGGACATGGTGAAGCGTACAACATTGTACACATTCCGTCGTGAACATGATAGATTCTGGATCATGACTGCCCATCCTTCTTTGAATCTTTTTGCTGCTGGTCATGATACTGGTATGATCATATTTAAATTGGAGAGAGAACGACCATCATTTGCAGTACATAACAATCTACTTTATTATGTAAAAGATCGCTACTTAAGGCGTTTGGATTTCAATCTCTCAAAAGATGTTGCTGTTCTTCAGATGCGAGGAGGCATTCGTGGTCCTGTGTTTAGGTAATTATCATAATTAATTATTGTAATGTGATTATACAGTGTATGTATTTCAAATACGCAAGTTCATATTTGTAATTGAAATATGAAAGCTCAAAATTTTCATTTAAGAATTGACATCAATTAAAAAGGGAACATACTTTTTAGGTATTTAAGTTCCTTTTGGTAAGAACAGTGCCTGTGTTTATTTCTGCATATTCTACTATACTTAAGCAGAAAATTTTTTTAGGCTACTGGGTGAAAATTGAATGCATTTTAGCAAGAATAAATTAGAGTTAAATAAAGCAACCAGAATGTGTGGCAAAGGGGAAGTTACAAAATATGATTTCCTGCTAATCTTGTCAAGTTTAATTGGGGGTGTTATTAATTAAAGTAATGTGTATTGTGCATACTTGTAGATTATTTAGAAGGTATATACAATTATGAAAGATTCAGTTCTATGAAGCAAAGCATCAATGATTTTTAGTTTAAATAAATAAAAAAATAATTACTTATTAAATTCTTTCAACAGTCCATATGAAATAGGTCATAAATTCGTAATTTTAAATACAAACTGTAGTTCCTCTCAAATATTTCAAAAAAATATTAGTTATTTAATTGAGTTTTTATTATTTGAAGGATTTCAGATTTACTATAAGATTGATTGCTTCTGTAAAATATTAAAGTAGATTTGATTTTGTAAAATATTCTTTAAACTTCAAAGCATGTATAAACATATACTGCTTTGATTCTTCTAACTAAAATTAACTGCTTCTCTTTAATAAAAAATTACTTTATTCTGCAACTACTAACTACCTCACACCTCAGAAAAACCTTACTAACTATACTCTCAGACTCTTTCTCAAATGCTCCTCTCTCCTGCCATACACATAACTCCAATGTACTATCAAGGATACAATTGCATAACACTGCTGTGGAACCGTTCTATTACCTTAGCATGTGTACATTTGTAATTTTATATTTTTCTATATTAAAAACCTGTTTATAAAATCTAAATCTGCAAGATAGTTAAATATAAAAAGTCTTGATATGTCTAGAATTTTTTTTATATAAATTTAAAAAAAAATAGCATAGTGAAATCAAAGTTTAGATCAATGTCTGCATGTTTTTTTCCTTTTTTTTATTCACTAAAATGTACAAAGAATTGATAGACTATTATTTTTTAATGTTATATAGTTAATTAGTTCATTTCAAAATTTTTGTTTTTCAGTATATCTTATAATCATGTGGAGAATGCTGTTTTAGTCTGCACTCGTACCAGCAATGTAGATAACAGCGCTTATGATTTTTATATGATTCCAAAAGAAACTGATGGAGGAGTCAATGAAGCATCTGACTGCAAACGTTCATCTGGTTTGACTGCAGTATGGATTGCAAGAAACCGATTTGCAGTTTTAGATCGTACACATACAGTAAGTTCCATCCCTTTTTTAAACGAATATAACTTTTTAAATACATTTAAACATTTGGTTGGAATTTCTTAACTGATTTGCTGGAAAATAGCTTGCTTGGATACCATATTTTTTTCTTTCCCTGCTAATATATTTTATAGTATAATCAATTTTTAGGGGGATTTACTCTCCATGTATTTAATGGTAGTATTAAATAAGTTTGTGTATTAATGTGTGTAAATCAAATCTATTCTAATGTGTGTAAATCAAACCTATTAAAAATAGACCTTCAGATTTCATTTTTATTGGATTAGAAACATAATTAGGAAACTTTTATTTTGAGGAAAATACTTGTGATTTTTTAAAACTTTATCTAATTTTATATTAGAGGAAACAAAATTATGAAGTTTTAATGCAATTTTAATAAAAATAATTTTATGTTAAATGTTTTGAAATAATGCACTTCTTTAAAATAACTAACTAAAAAAACTATGTTAAGACATATATACAATGTGAAGACAATAAAATCTATTAATAATTTCTTTATTATGAAATGCAGAATAAGGTATTTCTGTAATTAATGGGGTGAAATTGTAAATTGACAGCATAAGTGGCTTTTTTTGAATTTTCTAAGTTATATATATATATAGGTATCATTATTATTTAGCATTGCTTATCGAATTACATTTGTTTTAAAATATTTGGATTTTGTAATATGTTTATTTTTTTATTACTGGAACAGTTGGTTATTAAGAATATGAAAAATGAAGTAACAAAAAAAGTACAAGCTCCAAGTTGTGATGAAATATTTTATGCTGGCACTGGTATGCTGTTACTTAGAGATTCAGATGGTCTTATTCTATTTGATGTTCAACAAAACAGGTATTTTGTTAATTTTTTCAGTAACTTGATAAAATAGTTTATTTTCTATACAAAGCATGGAAGAATAATTGCATTGGTATATTATTTATGGAAGAACTGTATTGAATTATGTAGAAATGTAAATGGTTGCTGTATATTGTGAAATGCTTTTCCTACTCTTATCATGGATGTTTAATTTACAATACTAAAATAGTAAAGACTTTATGAATTGTGTTCTTATCAGGTTAATGCAACATTTTTTAAAATTTAAATGATTCAAAAATAAAAAAAATTGCTTTCTTTTAAGAGAAAAGAATCAAAGTTAAAATTATTTCATAATTTGGTTATTTAATTAAAATGTTACATTGAAACATACTTTATGTGATATTTATTCAAAATATGGCTTGTGGCCCTTGAAGCCTAGTGGTCTATGTAACGGACTCGTGGCCACATCCTGTCAGGAGTTCAAGCCTAGTACTGCTGAAGACCCCCTTTGTTGGGGAGCAATGCACGTTAAATCTGTCAAGAGCTCAAATGTCCTCCCTTTAGTGTGATAGTTAGGAGAGGGGGGTGCTGACTCACACAGGTGTTGTCCTCATGATAATTTTGTCATAATTTTGACCTTGTTTCAAAATTATGAGGTCTATCACCAAAAGCCCTCGAGTGGTTGAACAGTGTGATGTTAAAATTGATTCACTCAAAATATGGCATATATCATTTTTCATAATGGAAATTTATTGCCAGATATTTTGTATTTGTAAATCATTAATGTACTGATTTAACTCTCTGAAATACTTCTATGTAATATTCCTTCAAAAGAATATTTGTAAATTAACTCTCAGAAAAACTCTGGGTGTTTTTTAAAAAAAAACTTTCTTAAAAACATTTTAAATACAAAAGAAATCACTTAAATTTGGCTTTTACATGTATTCTTTAAATTGTGTGTTGTCTAAATATGGAATTGCCTAAGTTCTCATTGTTAATAATTGGGATTACTCAATAACTTCAGTAACAATTAAGTAAAAAGTTAATTATTTAGAAGAGTATTTCTTTGTTAAAAAATTAATGCAACCACACTTTAGGTTGATTAAATGACATTAAATTGTCAATTCATTAAATATACTATTTTTTTTGGAAATCAAATATTTGCTCAATCATTTATCATAGCAATAGTAGTACCAACCAAAACAATTGTATCTTTTAAAGATTTTCTTTTATTTTTTAATAGTTTCTTTGTAAAAATGTATTAGTAATTTGATTAAAATAATTTGAAATAAAATTGAATAGTGAAGATAGAAATTTGAACATTAATAGTGAATTAAACTTTATTGAATGTTTAATTCCAAAACATAATTTTTTTTTGTGATACATATTCAGTCAAGTGTGCAATGAAAAGTATTGCAATGTTTATTTAGAAAATATTTCAAATATTTGCTTTTTTACACTTTTTTTGCATTCTTTGTCATGTGATTCAGATTGATGTCATGCTGTGAAAAACAGATTTAAATTTATTATAATAAATTGCATTGTAATAAAGGATAAAGATGTTTCAATTTACATAATAAAGTTTGCAATCTCGTTATATTTTCAATCCTGGATTACATTATCCAAAATCCTGGGTAATGTTATCCCAGATAATAATTGGACTATTTATGAAAAATATTTACACATTAGCATAGTTGAAATTATATAATAAAACCAAAAAAAATTGGTTTAATAATATTATTTGTTGAAACAGAGCCGTGGGTAGCCTAGTGGTTAGAGCATCGGATGCCAGACCGGAAGGCCTGGGTTCGATGCCCGATGTCGCCAAATACCCTTGCTTGCACGTGCTTGTTAAATCAGTGGTCCGAAAGTCTTGTGGGCAGTCGTAGCAGCAACCACAGGTGCGGGGGCTGGAGAATATTTCCCTTCCCTCTAGTTCCATGCCCAAATTGTGGAGGTGGAGATAGGTGGTGTCACCATCTATCGTATATGAACCGAGCCAAATCGTACTGTCACCTGCACAGTGCTAAAAGCTAACGACAGGCGTACACCTAGCCCCTTGCCCCGATGAATTTCGTGGGCCTTGATCTGACACTGTCAGACAGGTGGCATTAGAAACAACACACAACCAAATCAAAACAAAACTTAATTCATCATTAGAAACAAATAAAAATAGTACATAATGGAGTTTGTGTTTCTGGAAGTAAGCTTTTAAAAGCGCAGCTCGTCCAGTGTTTTATCATTCAAATGGGTTCTTATTTTTTTACAAATTGTCCTGCAAAAAAAAAATGCTTATTCAGGCTCTACACTAATAGGTTTTATCATCATTAAATAGGAGTATGTTCTTTCCTGGTAGGTCACCACTCCTCCCTCCATTTTCAAAAAGAGACATTTCTTTTTGAATTTTTGATGACAGTGTCTCAAATTTAATAGGCTGCATTGGTGCCTCTTTGATAACTTAATATAGTTCTTCTTCTACACTTAATGGTTTTTGTGTAAAAATTTATTCAATTTTTGATTCAAAATGTGAATCAGTTTCAAGTGTTACCTCATTGGAAATAGAAGATCCAGTTGTATGGGCTGCTAGAAGTGCTGTGGGATTTGAAGCTAAGTGTCTCCAGCAGGTCCACTATAAATTTATGGCATATAATTTAAGAAGGAACAATGACAAAATCTATTCCGGAGATGTTGCTTATACTATGGTGTAAGCATTGTAGTAAACCACTTGGATCTGTGCAATGTTCTCCCATGTGAGAAATGAGAGTTGTTTATAATTTTTTACATTATAGTATTTATAATGGCACACTCACACACACACAAAAAATCTGTGTACATATTTTTTAAAAGAAATATAAATTTTCTGAGAATTAAATTCTTTGAAAATCTTGATGAGAAAATTTTTTTTTTAAATGTCATTCAGACAAAAATTAATTGGATTAGTTATCATGACATTATTTCTAAAGAGTAGCAATATCTCGCAAAAATCTAAATTTTTCTGCCTACTTAAAATGTTTTTTTTTTATGTTTGATGAAAATTTTTATTGTAGTTTAAACATGTATGAAAGTTCCCTGCTTATATTTATTTTAGCTTATAGTTGAAGCAATTACAGGGTATATAACTTAACTCAGTGCTGCAACAGCCCATGATAGCCAAGGCCTACTGTGCCCAACTTGGTATACGCAACCTTGGGCTCTGAGGTGCATGAGTAGATGTTTCAGTCAGGTGGCCAGTCTGACGGGAAACCCCCAGTTTTTAGTTCCCAGGCAAGTTTGGTGCTCATTTTATCAACCGACTGAAGGGATGAAAGGCTGATTCAACCTTGCCCAGCCCAGGGTTTGAACCTCGAACCTGTGATGTGGAGGCGTGATGTACTAACCACTCAGCCACTGGTATTGTTTATACTTTGTCTACAAAAAGGAAGCAATTTCTAGTGATCAATTTTGACATTTACTGAAAATATTTTGCACATGAATGATAATGTTAATTTGTGACATATATTTGTCTAAAGATGAAATTTATTAAAACAAGTGTCGTTATTAATTTTTTCCAGAATGCTAGCTACTATAAAAACAGCCCGAGTAAAGTATGTCATTTGGAGCAGTGATATGAGCCATGTTGCTTTCTTCAGTAAGCACATTATTACGATATGCAATCGTCGATTAGATATATTATGCTCTGTTCAAGAAAATAGTAGAGTCAAGAGTGGTTCATGGGATGATAACAGTGTCTTTATATATACTACTTCAAATCACATAAAATATGCTTTAACAAATGGGTAAGTTTATTGTTGAGTTATGTTTTCTTTAGAAGTTATCATTAAAAGTAACATACATAATTAGTATATTTTTTGTTACAGATTCGTTTAAAAGATTTTTTTCTTTGTATCTAACAATATATTAACTATTTATTTATAAACTAAAACTTTTCCTTGCGTAGCAAAAATTGGTACTTCAGAGCAATATAACTTTCAACAAAGGCTTCTTTTAAATTTTGCCTATTGTTAGAATATTTACTCTAGAGCAGTTATTCGTGAAATATCATATTTTGGTTTATAATTTTCCTGGTTGCATGAGGTAAAAATGAGTATGGGAAGTAAACTTTACATGCAGATTTACATTTCTTGTAATTTTTTTTGGTAAAAAAAAAATACAGTTAGATGTATTTATTTCTGAATTGAAAATGCTAAAAGGAAAAGTAGTTTTTAAATCTTAAACTCTTTACTTTAATGATTCAATTGAGAAGTTGACTGAGTTAGGATTTTTAAATGAAAAAAATTATAATAGTTTTTGATATAGTTTTATATCTACTGAAAGTTTATATAGGTATAGCTATAAAAATATTCAGTAATATTTTTGCTTTAAAAACTATTTCTTTAAATGGGTTCTGTGTTCTTGAAGATATGCTTAAATTATTTTGATATCCCTAAAATACTTTTAATATTAGTTTAGGTAAAAATGCCAAAACCAGTTTAATTTAAAGTTTATACAAATAGGTATCTTAAATATAAATTACCTTTAACTGTGACTTCCAAAACTTAAGAACTTATTTTAAGAACTTATTAAGAACTTATATTTAAGACTTTATTTTAAGAACTTTATGCAAAAATTAAGAAAAGTTACTTTTAGATTTTTTACTTTAAATATTAATCTTATTTGTTGAATATTGTAAATTAAAAATGTCTACTATTATAAACAATCTCTTTTGAAATTTTTGTTAAAATAACACAGTAGCTGCTTTCTATAACAGATTATTAAAATTTCTTTTTAAAATGGTATAAAATATATATTTCTGTTAATTATAGTTTTTTTATTATAGTGACCATGGTATTATTCGTACTTTGGATGTACCTATTTACATCACTAGAGTGAAAGACTCAAATGTATACTGCTTAGATAGGGAATGCAGACCTAGAGTCCTATCTATAGACCCAACAGAATACAGATTTAAACTTGCTCTGGTTAACCGAAAATACGAGGAAGTACGTACAATTCTTTAATTTTAGTGTCAAGGGTTCAAGTTTTTTCTACTGGGGGGATTTCTTTCCATTTAAGATTTATACTTAAACTAGGCATCCACTTTAATTTTGGGTATTTTTGAAATCTTTCAAACTGCTTGTGTTAAAATCAAAATATTTAATTGCTGTTTTTTGTGATTTGTAAAGTATAGATGTGTAATATACGCTTGTTCCGTATAATATGCTAATAATTCTTTTAGTGTATTATTGGAAAAATTTTCTAGTTTGTTAAAATATTTTTTTTGACATTTGTTTAATTGTTCCATGTTTAATTTAATTTTTGTAAAATTATTTTAACTGAAAACAAATATTGATATATTCTGAAATAATATTTATCCTGTGTGTATTATAAGCTGGGTGAAGAAAATGACTTATAAATGTATTGTGATCTGTAGGGTTTTATGTAGTTTTTCAATTACTCTTAAATTTGTAAATTATCCTTCTGACTTGTATACTTATTGTACCTCATCATGTAAATTTTAAAATGTATCGAATCTGCTGTTAAAAATCTGTAATGTTCTTTAAGTATAAATGAAACTATTAGGAACTTATTTTGGTTGGATTAATACTGAAATTTCATATTTTGCTGAATTTATTTATTACAGTTGGTATCTTTTTTTTTAAAGAAAATTCTTTTGATTTAAAATGAATTTTCCTAGGTTCTACATATGGTTCGAAATGCCAAATTAGTTGGGCAGTCTATCATAGCTTATTTGCAAAAGAAAGGTTACCCAGAGGTTGCTCTACATTTTGTAAAAGATGAGAAGACTCGTTTTGCACTTGCTCTCGAGTGTGGTAATATAGAAGTAAGTTTAAAATTTTTTTAATTCTTAATAAAAATATATTTACATAAAGTATGATTTTTATTAGTAAATTATTATTTAAAAAAATTAAACTTTTTGTATTAGGTTGCATTAGATGCTGCTAGAATTTTGGATGATAAAGCATGCTGGGAAAAACTTGGAGAAGCTGCATTGTTGCATGGAAATCATCAGGTAAATTCATACTCAAGAAGATTTCAATGTCATATATTCTGTTTTGTCTTGGTTATATACTCCTCTTACATATATAATTTAAGACTTTTTATTTTGAAAAATTTGGTGCAAATTTTTTGGAGTTTTAGTAATTGTCTTACTAAGTATAAGAAGTATTTGAGGTATTGTTGTTATAAACTTTTTTGATTTTTTCACATTTTTATATATGTATATACATATTCTCAATCAACAATTTTTGAGTTTTCATTTTTGTTGTATTGCTCTCAAAATCTTTTATCGTTAATAAATATAATTTTTAGATCAATTTATCTTTTCAATATTAAATAAGATGTGGATTTTATTTTTAATGTTTTATTCCTGTATGTATGAGTTAGCTGTTTTTAAAGACATATTTCATTGAAAATTAGGATACTTACTAAAAATGCCTCCATTAATATATTTTTTCTATAAAACTGTTCTATTCATGGGATTTTCATTTTATTAAAAAAAATTAACCTTTCTACTCTGTTGTAAAGTTGTTTTACTTGTGTCTGTCACACTCAGTTTAATTTGGTTTATTGTAAATCACAACAAATATTTTTATATTTATTTTTATGTTTATTAATAGAGACTAAAAATTTTATCTTTTAAACCCCCCCCCCCATTTTTTAGTTTTTCCTCTTGTATCATTTGTTTTGATTAGGTAAAGGATTTACATGCATAAAACAAATGCATTTATTGCAGCTTGGTCAATTATATTGTAGAATAAACACATAGGGCCTATACTGGTTCCCTTTTTGCATGTATTCATGGCCGATAGTTTGCCACAAGTATCTACTCAAGCTTTTATTTTATTATAATCTAAAATTACATCTAGTTTCTCCCTTCCCTCATCTGAAGCTTTTGATATCATGGGGCATAGTTAGTAGGAGGAATATAAATTTATTCTTTTGTGGCATACATGAAATAATCATATGATTTGTGATGATTCAAACTCGGGAGAAATAACTGGTTTGCTTTTCTGGGAGTACCAAAAGTTAATTTTTCCTTTGATAGTTCTTTGAGGATATAATCTATAAAATAATTATCAACTGTTATATTTTGAATAGTGTCCTCAATCAAATTTGAACTAGGTGCAGGACAACATTCTGTCTTTCATATTTATCTAACTTGCCATCAGAAAGTTCTCTTGTAGAGAATTCAGTATTGCAAGTATAAGCTGTTCTGACATCAGACATAAATCAGTTTAATTTTGTATTTCAGCCTTGCAAAATAAAACCGTGCTTACTAGGAGCTATTTTGCAGAATAAAATGATGAAATACATTTAATTGAAAATTATCAGTTTCTGGAATCCATTTGTTAAGCATTATTTGAAATGCAAATCATTAAAATTTTTTTTTATATATTCCTATGCAGATTAGTGATTTTGGTTAATTATTCTATTAAGGTTAATGTAATTTTATTTTTAAAAAACAGTTATGAAATGTTCTAAACAAATTATCTCTTTGAGGAATACTTGAAAAATATAACTTAAAAACCCTTGGAAGTTATCACAAAACAAATTAAAGAAATCAGTTGATTAGATCCATTCAGGGTATGAACGTTTTAGGTTAAATTATATTTTTCTGTTAGTCATTGAGAAAGCTAGTTATAATTTTTTAAAATGCTTTAATATGTCATAAATTAGCAATATTTTTTTTGTTACAACTATTATATAAATCTTAATTTTTTTGTTGGGCGCTTTAAGTGTCATGAATTTGTACCTGAATTGTTATAATTAGGATTACATAAATTTTTCTTTTGCAGATATCATAATTATTCTGATAATGATTTTTATGAAAAAAAGGAGGTTTTTGATTAAATTTAGCTTTTAAGAAATGGCTTCAATTCAGACGTTATAGAAAATATATATTTTTCTTTGAGTGTCTGTGTGTATTTTTGTATTGTAAATTAATTATATTAAGTATAATTTTCAGGATTAGTCAAAATTATTCATTCTAGAGTCATTGTTATATGTTGCTTAAATTCATCCAACAGACATATCGTTTAAGGGCAGCACATTCAGTACATTAAACATAAAAAATATTAAAAAGCATTGTAATAAAGGCCCATGGGCAATTTCTAAAGTTTGGACATTGCATTAACACACTGGTGCTGAGAAGCAATATCAAAAACAAAGAAAAGCATTCTTATTTGAGAGAAGAACACAGTGTGTCACCTAGTGCTGATGTGTGTGTGTGGGGGGGGGGACACTACAGTCATGTAATTAGTCATTTTTTTAAAATATATTAAAGAAGCAACATTTTTTGTATATTAAATTTGTCTCAAAATATTTTTATAGGTTGTGGAAATGGCATACCAACGAACAAAGAATTTTGACAAGTTATCTTTCTTATATCTTATTACTGGAAATTTAGAAAAACTTAGGAAAATGATGAAAATTGCTGAGATTCGCAAAGATACCAGTGGACAATTTCAGAATGCCTTGTATCTGGGTGATGTTTCTGAGCGAGTTAAAATATTGAAGGTAGAGTCAATGGATCATTTTTATGTATTTCTTTGGGAAAATATATAGTATAATTTTTCAAATTTGAAAGATCATAGTAAAGCATTTTTTGAAAAAATATTTCTTTGTTATATTTTTAAGCTTTTAGCTTGAATTCTTTAAAAACTTCTTTAAAAATACTTTTTTATAAAGTAATTCTATGAAATTTCATTGCAATACTTTTACTAAGATTTTAAGCATAAATTATGTATAGAGTTTTATTTGCATGATAACATAAATGATCTTACTGAGGAATTGCTTTTATGAGAAATCAATTCCTTAACTTTTATAAGTTTACAATTTTGTTGATTTCTGGTAATTTTGGTTTTTTAAATTATAAAGTTAATAGTTTACATCCTAAGTTTTTACTTACATTAAGTTTTTATTTTCTTAAACCTGTTTGAAAGAATATATCATATTTGATTTTAATGATTATAAAAATAAAGTTATTTACTTATTTTTAACTGTTAATTTATTATGTTACATTTTATTTATTGTATTGTTGTAATTTGTAGAAATATTTCATGCTTTGAATAAACTACAATGTGTTAAAGAGGAGCTTAAAGTATTGAAACATAATAGTAAAATTATTCTTATGATTCTATAACCTTTATTATTTTACTTTTACAAAATTGTTTTGATTGAAATATTTATGACAATGAGAGCCAACCTTTTCGTGTATGTAGTAACAGAATTAACCACATGTTTACCTTTTGGCTGGACTTATGTAAGAATGTTTCAATTCCAGTTCACAGCAAATCATTTTTATTTTGCATCACGAGACATCACAAGAACACATGAAGCATAAAGTTATATTAAAAATTTACAACATCTGACCTTTCATGACGGAATCTTGAACTTCTGTTACCGCCACCATGTTGATTCTCTCAAAAGGGAAAATTCCCGTTTTCAAGAATGCTACAATGTGTATAGGTGCCACAATGCCATCTAATGAGGGTTACTCTAACTAAAATGTTCTTTACATATTTAAGTTGATGCCTCAGTCAAGATCTATATTCTTTATATTGAAAGACAGAAAATCTTAATTGTTTGTTTTATGTAACAAGCATTGCAATAATTATAATTAAATTTTAACTTTATTATTAGTTTTTTATATTTTCTCATCTATTTGATTACTACTGTAATATATTCATCAATTTATTGTTTAACACATTGTAATGGGAACATTTTTCATTGTTTTTAGTCACAATATATCTATAAATAATTTCCCCTGTACTTAAAAAAGTAAAAATAATAATTGTTTTTTTACTTAATGTTTTTTGATATTTTTTTTAAAAATTAGACTTGTGGACAAACATCAGTGGCCTATCTTTGTGCTGTCACACATGGTTTAGAAGAGGAAGCAGAAAGCTTAAAAGAAGTTATGGAAAAGTCTGATGTTTCTTTGCCTCAGCCTGATCCAAGTGCTGTGTTGTTGCAGCCACCATGTCCAATCAATAAATCTGAAGAGAATTGGCCACTACTGAGTGTATCTAAGGGATTCTTTGACGGTGCTATTGGGTCTCGAAAAACTGCATTGGCAGCTGAAGTTGCTGATGATAATTTAGCTGAAGGTATGATTAAAATGAAATTAAATTTTTTAAAATGAAAAATTAAAAATAATTTGATATAATTTTTTTGTTATGGTATACATTTAATTATAGTCTTAGAAAAATAAGTTTTGTTTTTGCTCATAAATAACCATGTTTTTTTTGTGAATTATTAATATTTTAATTTATAAACATATTACAGCTTTGGTGTCAATCACAATATCTTATATTGATAATTCTTTTTATTTAAAATCTTTTTCTCAAGGCAAACATAAATATAAATCCAAGTTCAGCTTTCTGACCTTTAATTGAATTAGTTATATGATCCTTATAACAATTTAGATTTAATTTAATTTTTCAGTTTGTGAAATTTTATTTTAAACAGTTTTATTTAGCTATAATTGATTTATTAATATCTCAATTCATCTCAAAATTTTGAGCTAGACAATTAAGTAAAGAAGTGTACAGTGGTTATCATTTGAAACAACTTTAATTTAGCTTTAAACAATTTTTGAAAAAAAAAACAACTGAAAATTATATAAAAATGAAATCTAAATATCGTGTTAAATTATTGGAAGCAGAAATTGTATGAAAGAATAATTCTAGTTTCTTAAATATTCTTTTTATAGTAAACCCTGATAATTTTGTCATATTTACTAAGAAACATTGTTAATTAAGTTTTGGAAAGTCTTAATTATATATATATATATATGTTTCAGAGAAGATTACATTGTGCTTATTAAAAATATGTGCAGTGTATGTAAAATATTCCTAGTCATTTGTATTATGTGTGTGTGAATGTAGTATATTATATGTTTGAATTTATTAAATGCTAATATTTTCACAAAATAAACTAAAATTGTGTGCTTGTTGTTGAACGTTTGTAATACTAAAATTTAATGATATATTAATTTTTAGAGCTTTAATAAGTAAAATGAATTTTTGTGTTTTGATTCTTTTGCCAAATTTCCAAGCCATAAAGTTCAGTTGAAGAATTATTATTATTAGATTATTGTTGAAATTTGGACACAAAATCATTACTGGCTAGTTTGCACCTTAGCAACTACATTATCATAATTCATGTTTATTTATTGCTTGGTAAAGACATTTAAAGCTCAATTTCTTTTCAATTAATCTAAAACTTGTGTATATCTGTTTTCTTAAGAAATTTATCATTGTATTATGTATATATTAATTTCCATTTGTATTTGTCCTCCCCTCTGCCATTAAAAAAGTTTTTTCTTAAAAAAATAAATAACTAAAAGTATATGAAAAATATTTTAAAATAGACCCATAACTTTCCATTTAAATTTTAGGAAGTTTATGTGGTAATTTCAAATAATGCAGTCATATAGTAAATAAAGTATTTAGTTAATTTAATTGTTAATAGTAATTGAAATTTTTAGATTTATTGTTTAATTCATTCATTTTAGTGGAGCCTGCTTCTAGTAATTATTTTATACCTTTGTATATGAGCTTATAAATTTGTATTAAGAGTATAATTTATATTTTATGGATTATTTATTTGCAGGTTGGGGTGATGATGCAGAATTGATGTTAGATGAAGAAGGAAATGTTGATTCTGTTATAGAAAGTGATAGCAAAGAAGGTGGGTGGGATGTTGAAGATGAAGATTTGGAATTGCCTCCTGAGCTTGAAACCTCAGCTGCTGTTGCAGCATCGGGAGAGGAAGGATTCTTTGTTGCACCTACTCGAGGTATACCACAGACACAAATGTGGGTTAATAACTCTAAATTACCTGTTGATCATATAGTTGCAGGATCTTTTGAAACAGCTTTCCGTTTATTGCACGATCAAATCGGAGTTGTCAATTTTGAACCTTTTAAACATCTATTCATGATTTCCTATGCAAGAAGTCATTCAGCATTCCCAGGAATGTCTCCAACTTCACCACTCAACGGTTACCTTCTTCGGAATTGGACTGAAGCTGGTCCAAAGAATGGTGTCCCAGCTATTGGCTGCAAGTTGAATACATTAATTGAGCGATTGCAATCCTGTTACCAATTAACAACTTCAGGCAAATTCCAAGAAGCGATTGAACGCTTCAGAACACTGCTTCTAACCATTCCATTGCTAGTTGTGGAAAACAAGCAGGAGATATCTGAAGCTCAACAACTTCTTGAGATCTGCCGTGAATATGTGCTTGGTTTGTCTCTGGAGCTGGAGCGAAAGGCTCTGCCAAAAGATACATTAGAGCAACAGAAGCGAACATGTGAAATGGCTGCTTATTTTACCCATTGCAAGTTAGAATCCATTCATCAGATTCTGACTCTTCGTACTGCTGTCAATTTATTCTTTAAGCTTAAAAATTATAAAACAGCTGGATCATTTGCTAGAAGACTTCTGGAGTTGGGCCCACGGACTGAAGTTGCTCAACAAACAAGGAAAATTTTGCAAGCTTGTGAAAAGAATCCTGTTGATCAGCATCAATTACTTTATGATGAGCATAACCCTTTTGCTATTTGTGGTTTGTCTTACAAACCTATTTATAGAGGGAAACCTGAGGTTAAATGTCCCTTATGTCAAACAAGTTATTTCCCAGAATACAGTGGTAGTGTTTGCAAAGTATGTAGTGTATCAGAAATAGGTAAAGACACCATTGGGTTGAGAATTAGTCCTTTGCAATTTAGATAAATTTCTTTCATCATATATCTATGTTGATAAATTGATTAGTCATTGTTATGGGAAGCAAAAATCCTTTTTAATGTATCAATGTTACAAAATGATGATTTGATGGCTTTTATTTTCTATGTATATGTATATTTATCATTAATAAAAATTATGATTTGTGAAATCTGCCTTGTTTATTTTGTATGTATTTTTTTACTTTTATTATTCCTTTTTTTTTGTTGCTTTGCATCCGTTTCTAAAATATGTGAATTTTGTTCCTAAATTTAATAGGGTGCACTTTGTTTCTAATGCTGAAATATTTTGTTTATTTACTCACAGCTTGTTTTGCATTCTTTTAGTTACAAATATCTAATGAATCAAATTTATGACAGATTTTCCTTAAAAAGAAAAAAAAAAGCAAAAGTAACCAAAAATGCATTTTTAGAAATAAAATAGGACTGGTTATGTACAAAAGACATTTTTGACAATTTTTAATTTGGAAAGTCAGTGGTCAAATCTCAAACCTACTTCCATATTAAATATGCAAGTCATTGCATGTAGTCTTATGGCATTTGATTGAAAACTAAATATTTTAATATAAATGCTCTATTAAAATTGTTACTTTATCGATAGCTCTTTTTGAATATAGTAAGTTATTTACTGTTTTTAAATTGGTATATATTACTGTTTCTTCTACCATTAATGTAAAAAGCAAGTTTTTAAGAGAGAATCTAGATTTTTAAGGACTAGGAAATTGTCACTTAATATCTCAACAAAGGAACCAAACATTTGAATTGGTTTTTTATATGGTTTTCTTCTGTTACAATAAGTATACTTTCACTCCAATATTTAAACATTATATATAACTAATAAAATATTGTTCATAAAATAGGAATTTTCATTTCATGTTCCTTTTCCATTGTTTCATATGTAATTAATATTCCCTCCACCTGCTTTCTTTGAAAATTTAAATATCTTTTACTTTACATCTTTGAAAATTAATGTTAGGGCATGGCATTGATTTTAAAGCCATTTTACAAAACTGCCGTAGAAAAACCAGCAATTAACTGTATTTTATTGAGAAATATTTTTTATATATATGATGGTGATATAATATATATATATATATAATTTCAGTAATAGTATAACACATATCAACTTTATTTTAACATCTAAATTCTATGTGTTCATCTATTTTATTTAAGATAATGAGTAAAGATACTTTTTTTTAATACAATGATCAAAGCCAAGTCAATGCAAATAGTGATACAGAAAACCCCCAATTCTGCCAAAGGATTTCATTTGTACAGTCAATTTTTACGTGTTTAAAATGAATTAAAATTTATGTACATTTTTACTATATTCAAATCAGTTTTCATCAGCTAATTTTTGAAAGTTTTGAAGTAAAATCTACGATACATTCAAAACAATTATACACTAATTTTTGAATTATTGAACTTGGCACTATGCAATTTTAAGCTGCAGTTTTATCTTATACAATCTGCCAAACTAGACAATTTGTCAAATGAAAATGCTTTAGAAAAGAACAGTTCAAAAGAATACAAGTCATTGTTTCCATTTCATGATTTTTTTTGTTAACAAAAAATATGAGAATGAATGAAGTAGGGAATATTTGGTACATTTTTTCAAATAGTTTATGCCTGAAGAAATTTAGCTTCTAAAAAAAAACTGAAGTTATATGTGTTTAAAAAATTTATTTTAAAGAAGTTAAACATGCTCTGAGCAAAGCCTTTGAATTAAAATTTGATTTTTTTTTTTGTAAATTTGATGATTGCATATTTTTTATGACTGTTGTAGGAGGGTTTATATTATGTCACTATAGATTTCTCTTTTACAAATATAAAAAAAAAATATTAGGTGAATTTATTTTTTGTCAGGCTCTAAAATATTAATACAGATAGAATATCTGTTTACAATATATCATTCTTAAAAGGAATGTTTCTTGAACCTCTTGCACTATGGCATTCTATGCTTATTATGTATGCTACATAGCATTATTACATATGCTGCATGCCATTATTACAATTAATTTAGACAAGAGCTAAGGATAATTCATAAAGTATGAAACGCATATTTAAAATCTGGGTATTTTTAAATGTATTTAAAAAAAATATTTTTCATTGATTGTGAATAAAAATTAATATTTCAATTGGAAGTTAAGCTTAAAAAAATGTTAAACATGCAATGTTTTTTTCTGAAGATGCGACCGCGCGCGCATAACGGTGTATCTTTTATGAAATAATCGTCTTTAATTTTTACAGTTTGAACGCAAAATGTTTTGTTCTCTGAAACACTGCTGACGTATTGCGTTTGGAGCGTATGTGATTATTTGGTAAGTTACGTATTATCGCAACAATTGCCACCGTTCAAGATAAATCGCCAAGTTAGTAACCCCGATTTCGCATGTTTCGTATGCGCTGAATTGGCAGTCATGTGCTTCGTTCAATATAATGTCGCAAATAGGGTGCGATAATACGTAAGTACCAATTATTTTTACTCAGTCCTTGTTTAATGGCTGGAAAAATCATGAAAAATAAATGGAAGGTAATGCAAAATGATGAGCAAAGAATGAATTCTGTAGTTCACTTACGTGTAGTTATTTTTCTTGAAGATTATCAACAGTAAAAACCGTAAGTTCTGGAATACAACGTGCTATTTTAATACAAAGAATATGATCGAAATATACAGGTGCTCGTTTTCCTCGGATAGTACAGTGATAATTTTAAAAACAAGTAATATAAAAATTTTTTTTTAAGTCAATTCCTACTTTGATGGATGAATAGAAAGTATTTTATTAATGATTGAAAATTTGAGCAATATATATATATAGGGAGAGAGGGAATTATTAGTAGGAATTGAGTAAAGAGCATGATTTGTCTCCATTGTTGTAACAATGTAATTAATTGTTAAAACAATGACAAAAGTTGGCCACAACTTAGATTCGTCTCCATTGTTGTAACAATGTAATTGTTAAAACAATAACAAAAGTTGGCTTCGAAAACCGTTAATTAGTTTAATTAACCGTTAAATTAATGAATTAATATTTGAAAAAAGACTGTATTAACATCAAGTGTCATCCACTACAAATTTAAATAAAAATTATTTGAACTTGATTGGAGAATAGAAAATATTTTATTAACGATTGAAAATTTGAACAAGATTATATATATAGGGAGAGAGTAAACTAATAGTATGAATTGAATAAGGAAAAGAGGAGCAAAAAAAAAAAGAAAGAAAAAAAGAGCTGTAACGCGTGCGTAAATGCTGTTTAGTAAAAAGAAGTGAAATATTTTTTGTTCCCTCTTGGATTTTCTTTTCTTGTCGAACTAAATTTTTTGGTTGTATAAATTGGCTACAACTCAAAGTTGCTGTTGAGTTTTCACTTACATTTGAATTAGTTTTTTACCTTCTTTCAGGCGAATAAAGGTACATTATTTCTTGCTACAAGTATTCCATTCTGGCAATTTTCTAAGACCCTATTCACAACATTTTTTTCTAAAAAACCATTTTATTATTCTTTAACGCAAAGCACATTTTTTTCTTTGGTATATTAATTATTGTAATTTCATTTCATTCTTCCATTCACATATATTGAACTTTCACCAACAGCAAGCATTATTTGTGCGAAATGATCTCCATTTTCTTTCGCAAGTTAAATGACTTTGCATTGTAAAATAGCATTGTGTTCGTTTTGCTCAATGCATGTCCCATATTAAAACTACTAGAGAAATATTAGATCAAATATATTTCAACTGAAGTAAATGCGTCTTATCAAAGTCTTCATTGTTCATTTCAAAATTACACTTCCAGATAATTGGAGAAAAAGAAAAAACATCTGAGAGAGACCCTTCTAAGTTTGCGAATTTATTCGCCGTTCGAAGTGCGTTCTTATCACTAATTTTGTCTTTTTTTTATCTCGAAAATTTAAAATATTGTAAAATCCGGCGTATAGCGCGCACTTTTTTATCACACCAAACAAGATCGAAATATTCAGGTTTGCGTTGTACACCGGGTATAAAAGTGACAACTTAAAATAAAGAAGAGTGCAATGGGCATAAAAAATTATGATTTCAAACATATATCGAAATACAGTTTATTTAAAAGAGCTTCAAGAGAGTTGTACTTCTATAGAAGTATGCAATTTTTTCAAAAGTATGAGATAATATCTCGAATAACTGATTTAAAAACATAGGAGCATTGCACACATACATTCCGGGTTTCTTCGTAAAAAAAGGGGGTGCGCATTATACGGTTAACATTCCTAAATATTAAAAAATGTAACTTGAAAGTGTAACTGTGCGTTATACGGCGGATATTACGGTAATACTCTTGTGCCCATCTATAATGAACACAACCCAGTCTGCAGAATTATTTCCTGAAGCATTTTCACACACATTGTTCCTTATATCACTCATAAATTTAGTGTACCATTGTTCGAAAGCTGGAGAAAATTCTTCCAATGAATCATTTCGGAAGTAAGAGGATTAAGCAAGCAGTAAAAAAAAAAAAAAGGTGCGCGTTGTGTGAAGAGGATATTTCTAAAATAAAGATGTGTGGGTTTAATTTATTGTTGAGTGTCATATGTCAAAATATACAGTATGTATATTCGAGTTTTTTTAAATTTTCCTGCACGCGTATTGTTAAGAGATTTTAAGTAAAATGCCTCACTGTACATATAAATTATATGTAGAATTTAAACATATATAGCTTATATGTACAGTGAGGCATGTGTCTGTGTGTCTCGGTGTGTGTAGTAGGATGTGTCTGTTTCTGTTTTGGCGCCTTAAAAGTGTGCCTAGTTGCACTCCAGAATCTCTTGAGCAACATACTATTTTGATTTAGAATTTCAAATAAAATAAAAGCATTTTTTTAAAAATCGGTAATGAAACGGGTGACTTATTTTCAAAAACCTTTAAAGCAGAAGTGGGCAGACTTTTACTGGGTACGGGCTACTTCTAACTTTTTCAAAGTGTTGCGGCCCTCCTAATCTCCAGATTAGTTGGCATTGGTGCGCCACAAATACGTTTTTTTAGTATGCACATCTTAGATATAAGTAAAGGTGGTCACCCCAAAATGTCTTGGTGGTCCATTGGCCGATCGCAATGGACTCAATGTTTACCCCAGCTTTAAAGCCTTTAACATATTTTCGGCGGCACGCTGGCGCCTTTTGGATTAGTCTTCATAGGAGTTAGTATTTTATTTTTTTTAAAACGAAAACCACATTGTTTCCAACGCAAAATGGACGATCACAAAAATTATTGTCACCTAGAAAAAAACTTATGGCATGAAAACAAACTAGTGATGCTAATTGCCAGGAAAATAAGGCAAAACACAGAAAGCGCCATGCGGCTTGTATGGTTTTAATATCGTATAAGATATTGATACTTATAACGTTTTTCTTATAATGACAACGGAAGCTCGGATAGTGGTAATGTTTTTCTCAATATTGTTGTACTGAGTGCCTGTACAGACTGGAGTAAGATTGTTGGTCAACGAATAGGATATTCTTAAGCGTTTGGCTCAAGAATCTTGCGTTCTAGTTTGAGACTGTTAAAAGTCATAGTGGTTCAATCATGGCCTGGGGTATTTTCTCCTCGCAGCTCCTTGGATTTTTGGCACTTGTACAAACCTCCTTAACTGCGATTCAGTACGTGCAAACATGCGATCACCTCTATCCTTTTATGTTGTGCTGTCATTGAAATAAAAAAAAAGAGTATTCAGAAAGATAATTGCACCTCTCACCGGTCCTGGTTGGCTACTACTTGTTTGTCTGAGCATAACTCTAACTTCTCTATCATGATCAGGCCATCACCTAGAAGACCATCCTTTTGAACACCTTTGGGATATTTTGGATAAAAGGTGTGGAAGCACATTGCACTGCACTAGTACACCCTTTTGCACCCTTACTGAATTATGAACAGCTTTAGCTGATTTTGACTAGCCATTTCTGTGGAACGCTTCCGCAAATGTGTTGAAACTATGCCTTGTGGGGCAGCCGTTATCAAGTCTAGAGAAAGCCCTACTAGTCAACTTACTATTCCTAATTCAGGGATACTTCAGTTTATTTCACCATTTTTTGAACGTGTATGGTTTCTTATTCCCCAGAAAATATTTTTAACGAAGTCATGTGAAAGGAAGCCGTGAGTCTTTTTCTGTTTTCATAAGCACAGTTTCAAACGGCCCTTTTTCATAAATTTCCGAATGTCTTAAGTTATGAATATGCTTTCTTTTATTAGTAGCATTCCATATCAGCAGAAACATCCCCCCCCCCGCAAAAGTCATACTTTCTTGATCGAGAACTTTTACGAGATATTTATCAATCTCAGTTTGATGTGGTGAGGTGCTAGTAATACGTCCACTATTGCTGCTAGAAGTTGGTTAACTGCTACATTTTCATCTCACCGGGTTTCATAGACTTCCGAGAAGGGCATTTTTATACTCGATAAAGTTATCATACGCACATGAAACATTGATATTTCATATAACCCTGCTACCATTCCAAGAAAAATAGACTTCAACTCAGCACAAGTTTTCCACTTAAAAATCGTCGGACTTTAACGTAGATCAGTGATTCTCAACCTTCTGATGTTTGTTGCGGTACACTTTTCAGATTTTCAAAATTGGGTGGCACACTAACAATAAAAAAAATTTAAAAGAATTTTTCTTACCTATTATACACTTCCATCTATCCAAGAAATGATAAGTTAAATGTATCACGAATACCTTAGTTTATTTCTATAAAACGGCCGAATGATTCGGTTTCAGATTTTATTTTTTCTCCATTATATTTAAAAAAATTTAAAAATTTGGCGGCACACTTCAAGAATTACGCGGCACACAAAAGTTCCGCGGCACAGTGGTTGAGAATCACTGACGTTGATAATAGCTTATTAAGGATATTATACTTTTCTTTCCCCTCTGAAGTATATCCTACAGGCAGGAAGGAGTCATTTTTATTTCCATTTTGCAAGAAAAAACTTACTTTTAAATTCACCTTAGAATAGTAAAAATGGTCTTTTTCTGCATTATAATACAGATCTAAAATGCCATGAAACTGCGGCGTCTTTGCTAAAAGACAGGCTTTCTGTTTTGCAACAACAAATGATTTTCCAACTTTCTCTTAATTTCTCGTGGGAAAGTACTCACAACAGGATAATTCTGGTACATAAATTCCGGGGTATTAAAAGCAACACATAAACCTTTGATCTTACTTTAGTCAAATCAACAAAGTTCTCATTCCAATCTCTGAATTCAAAACCTACCCCACAAACGGTGACAAGAGATCAATGACCAAATAGTAATTTCAGCTGCGTCTAGCAGAAATCATTCTACATAACATGTTTCCTTTTGGAAGCGTGACATAATACCAGTGGCGTAACGGAGAATATTAGACCCCCTCCCCTGCAAAGTCAGGTTGGCCTTTAATATATTATAGATTGGCTAAATACGTACTTGACGTCAATTAGGCTTTAGGACCCCTAGGATCCTGCCCCCCCATGTGGAAGTTGCGGGGGTGTACGTTACGCCACTGATATAATCCACCTTTAGAGAGACACAAAAAGGAGAAACCAGGACTTGCTAACGGATCAAGCTAGACTCCATAACACCACTTAGATCTAGATCTTAAAAACTCCACCATACTGTATCTTGAATATCTCAACGCAGCTTTGACACACACAAGTGACCAGCACTGTGGTATTATAGGCTCCACGCACACACACACACACACACACACACACACACACACACACACACACACACACACACACACACACCACACACACACACACACACACACACACACACACACACAACACACACACACACACACACACACACTCTTTTCTTTATACACATATATATTGTTCAAATTTCCAATCGTTAATAAAATACTTTCTATTCATCCATTCAAAGTAGGAATTGACATAAATAGAATTTTTTTATATTACTTATTTTAAATTTAATAACCAAGAATTTTATACTGCTTTGCAAATTGTTGATACGAATATTTCTCCTCGGAAAGTGCAGCTATGTAACCTTCGAGCCATCTGTCAATTTTACAAGGGGTGATCAAATGAAAAGGTACGAAACGACATAAAAATGAAACAGTTAAATATTTGCATATTCCGCCAAGGGAGAATGTAGCGAGACATCTCGGGATGCCATTGGAGACTCTGACTGGGATCGGATCATGCGCGGGTGCCCGCATGCGCAGGAGAGAGCAAAGGCTCTTATAAAAAGCGGCGTCCAAATGATGCGAGCACAGAATTACTCGAGCACAGAAAAAGCATTAACTCCGATGTGTACTGCGAGACACTCCGACGCCTACGCAGGTCCATCAAGAACAAAAGACCGGGGCTGCTCACGGAGGGTGTGGCTCTGCTCCATGATAACGCGCGTCCACACGTCTCCAGGGTCACACAAATGGAACTGGACAAGTTCCAATGGGAGACGTTGGACCATCCGTCCTACAGTCCGGACATGTCACCCTTCGATTTCCATGTGTTTGGTCCACTGAAGAAACACCTGAAAGGAAAGCGTTTCAACTCGGACGACGTACTCAAGGACACTGTGAAGGACTGGGTCTCGTCACAGCCACATGAATTCTGGGAACAAGGAATCCTGCGGCTTGTTCATCAGTTGGATCGTTGTGCTCAGGCCTATGGTGTATATTTTGAATAAAGTCTATATTTGTACCCACCGTGTTGTTTCGTACCTTTTCATTTGATCACCCCTTGTAGTAGCCATTTTTAAAATAAATCTTTTATTTTACATTCCAATCAAAAGAAGCCATTAGCAGACGATAATCTTCAAATTTCGAAAGTGTTATCTCAAAATGCAAACGAGAAAACAAGTTACAAAATTGTTTCCACAAAGTGTGAACGACTTTCTGTATAAAAACTAATGGTTTATCATCTTGATTGTTTAATTAACCGATTACGAGATCTGTTGTTTCTCCTCGTGTTGTTTCTAATGTGTTATTAATAAACATTCAATTAATCATCTTATCGGTAAAACAGTGTAGTAATACGTACGATGTTTTTTAATTATTTCACACAATCATACTTAATTACTTAATACAGTACTTCTCAAACTTTCCATATTTTCGAACGGATTTTCAGTCATAATTTTCATCGCGTGCCACCCTCATACAACAATAATGTATTGAATACAAAAATGATATGCATATGCTGAATTAGAACCCGTGACCCATGGATTCGTAAGTACATAACATACCACTAAACAAAAGTGATCACCCCTGTCCGGAGGCTGTTACTGGCTAAGTTAGATACCTCCATATTACTCCCCTACCAGTGAGTCGATAGATAGGCGAACGAACGAGATATTTGTTATTATGGTGAGCGTGGGAGTTGTTACTGTTGCGTCGAGTGAATCTGACAACTTTGCTGCGTCAAGTGAGTCTGACGACTTTGCTTTCTGCTTCGAGTGTGTCCGACGACATTTGCTTGCTCTTCTTGCGGGTAGATGGCGCCACGAGACATCAGACGGTTTTACGTTTTTCTTTTCAGCCAAGGTCACTAATGTCGGAGATTTGAACCCATGACATATGGGTTCGTAAGGACGTAACCCTAGATAAAAGTGATCATCCCTGCCCGGAGGCTGTTACTGGTTTAGTTAGCTACAGCCACATACATCAACGTGTGCTAAAACTACAATGTGATTTTAATGTTATAAACTGCACAAATTATCAACATAACACTGATACATTTATAAGTATCTAATATCAGTGTGAAAATGTATTTTATTTTTTATCATGTCAGAATGTATTTTGCTTTGCTTCTCGGAAAATTAATAATTATTTTAAAACTTTTATTTTGGACTTTTCGATATGCTCGCCCCCCCCCCCTCGTATATTTATCATGCTCCCCAAGGAGGAGTACCCCACAATTTGAGATACGTTGACTTAATAAAGATAAAAAAATTTAAAAATTATAATTGAAGAATCTTGAATATATATATGTAATACGACGATATTCGTTGGAATGGATTCTTTAAACTGATATTGAAGAAACATTCTTGAGGTTAATTAAATCTGTTTATTATACATCTTGAAAACATTTAAGCAAGACAAGGACGACACATAGATGTACGTAATCACAAATAGACACACAATACACAAACACTAGCTGCAGCAGACTACATGATGACAAGGGACAAGAAGCGAAAAGGAGCGGCGTAACCGTGTGCTCCGAGTTCTTACACTGGCGGTGAAGGTCGTACGACGCGCGCGAGCAATTAGATTAAGATTAAGATTATGCGCGTGAGCAATTAGACTACGATTAAGATTATGCGCGCGAGCAATTAGATTAAGATGCGAAAGAACTAGGAAATGATTTAACGGGGTACAGTTAAAGAGAGTTACCAGAAGTCATTACATATATTTATCGAGCATTAAGTTATAATTATTTTATCAGGCATTTTTTCAACGATTTAAACAGCAACAAAAATCAGCATTTCTCTGAAGGAATATTTAATTTTCTTAGAAAAGTATTTGATGAATAAAATTTCATTGGATAAAATGAACATTATGATAGCTTTTCATTTTCAGGAACGAAAGAAACGAGCCTTTTTCTAACAAAAAGCTATTACAGATGATTTTTTTACCATTCGTTATCCTTTTATGTGACTTCTTAGTCATATAATTGGATTGTTCACCATATGTTTCGGAAATCTATTGTTGTTATCTATAGATTTCCGAAATATAAGGTGAATTATAGGATCGATGATGAGGAAATTCGATCATTTATGTCATATTTAACTTTTAAAATGAGGCTTTGATTTGATATATTTTCCCATTTCCATTAATTCTCGATTCTAGAACATTTAAAAAGATCAGTAAAAATAATTTGTTCACTGCGGTTATTTTCAACGAGCATTTGAAAAAAACTCTTGTATTTTTAATAAAGTAATTAATTATAAAAATTCATTAAGTATCTTTAAGTAATTTTTTCGATAAAAAAATTTATTAACATATATGTATGTACTTTAAATTGATTTCATTTGAATTACGTAAGGCAAAATTAAAAGGTAAAACATACAGTAGTCCATTGATGGGCATTAAGTCGATCGCGATCGGCCGGTGGACAGCCTAGACATTTTGGAGTGACCACTTTCACTAAGACCTAAGACGCGCTTACTAAAAGAAACTTATTTATATGGAACACCGACGCCAGTTATACTGGAGAATCGGTTTTTCACAATTGATGCGATTGTGATTATTTATGCAAATGATTTGATAAATGGACAGACGACCCATGTACCTTCATAGAAGCGAACGATGACGCTTAATACGTTCATTGTCTCTGTAGGGGGCAGGGGAAAGCGATCATTGCGATGTCAGCCATAGAAATGAATTTTTCCCCATTCGCCAACAAAAGGGTAAGATAAATATTGATGATCAGCTCTTCCCGCAATAGCACGGGATTGGGCTCTCGAGTTGATGTCATGTCCCGTAATGGCGCGGGAATCATCACTGAACAATTGGAAGAAAATACATCGGTTTCAGATTCATCGGTTCCCACATGCTCTCTGTTCGTTGCATTGAATACGTCCGCAGTCGCTCATAGTTTTTCAAGCACTCGACTAGACAATTTTGAATTAATTATGTTTTTGTAGTAAAAACAGCGATATTTTAAAAGAGGGGTACAATGCCGAAAACAAGTGTCAAGAAAAGAAAACATATAATTTTAAAACATGTAATGTTCGTCTATTCCTACTTCCCTCAGGATCCGGCTAGATGTCTGGGGAGAATTGAATAATCAGTCGACGTGATTCACTCTAATTATTTTATCGTCACAAAATATCAAGGAAGCACGATAATAATCCAATTAAAATTGTTGATCAATACTAAGAGAGGTAAGGGGAGACCAGTTAGCCCGGGGATAATATTTACAGACCATCAACTGATTTCTACGATAACTTATACAAGCTCAATTTCAACTCGCCGAGCGCTACAAGTTATACTCTAACTTCTATTTAAAAATGCATAGAATACCTGTACTCTTGTAAAGTCGAAGTCCTACTGTTGTGGCCTTAAACGCTTATACGTAACGGGGTCAAATCCGATCCGATTGATCCTCACTGGAAAATCTTCAATACATACTTTTATAAACTTAGATCCGCACTGCAATAACTCACGATCCTCCACTCACTAACTCTCAAAACTCGCGAATACATAATTTATATAATAAACTTAATTTGCCTAATCACGTTTTCTTACCTTCGGTAAAAGTTGGTTGAGAAAAATATTTCTCTAAAAGAGTCTTCTCCAAGATATTAGTGAGAGCCGCGTATAGATCCGTCACAAATAGAATAACCCCACTCCGCAAAAGCTTAAAAACATTAGAAGTAGTCCCTATCCTGGAAAAATCTGCCCATCCCTGCAGTATACAAACACAGTCGGAGCCCGATTTAACGAGCCCCTATTTAACGAATTTTCTGTTTCCCCGATTAAAATGAAGGCAAAATAATTCCCTATTTACCGAATAATTTCTCCCAAATTAACGAAGTATTTTAGCAGCTGTAAAAATTTTCTTTTTAGCTTGTATTAGAAAAAAATTAGGATTTTTATTCAATTTTTCATACCTTTTTCGTCTGGAACAGAAAAAGACTTTCCTTGTATGTTGCTATCTTCAACGGGAAAAGGTGACCATTATTAGACATTATAGATGCAGATGAACCACGAGTGGAACCTATCGTGTGAGTCTTGAGTAGGACAGGAAATTCCTTTCTTATCTCATCCCAATCCACAACGCAGGGGATATCTTAAGATTTTAACGATTACGATCATTTGATGACGGACTATCGATCTGTGAAATTGAAGTTGAGGAAATAGTTGATTTGTGGGAGCCAATGAAAAATGGTTCTAGTGCAGAAATTGATGATGAAACTCCTGTCAAATCAGTTACATTTTCTAATGTTTTACATTCTTGGAAACTGTGAAAACATACCTCTCTCTTATGCATCATTTACATCTTGACAAGATGTAAATGATGCAGTACTTTTTTCAGTGCATAGAATTGAAAAATAACTCTTTCGAGTCAGGAATCAAAAAGATTTTCAAACATCTATTAGTCTCATGTTTTAAAATGTTCAATTAACTGGTGTGTAAATATCTTTATTAGTATTTTTAGCTGTTGAATAAAAAGGGCATAATTTCTAACTAGGGGTGTTTTTTGTGTAGTTTCATATTATTATAGAATTTTCAAAAGAAAAAACAAACAACAACAAAGTTCCAGCAAAGTTTGTATTTTGTTTGGACCCTCCCTGATAAATGAATAACCTTGCCTTAACGAACAAAAGTTTTCGGTCCCGATAAATTCATTAAATCGGGACCGACTGTATTTCCTTTTATATAATTTTGATTGAAATATTTTAGAATTCTATTACTTTTAATAAATAAGAACGTTAATAGATTTTGAGCGAAGTACCTAATATTGTAAGAAAAGTTTGTTGAGTGGGCTGCCGATTCTGGGATCATGCTCGTGATTTAACTACAGTTCAGTGTGGTGAAGTCCAATACACAAACATCCCTGAGTTGCTTCAAAGCACAACATTAATAAAAAGTTTATCAGACTTATGATAAAAATTTAGGAACAGAACCTGTTTTTTTGGGAGTGTGTGTGAAAATGTTTTAATATAAGTAGTAATATATACTAATTTTTAGTGATTTAATGAAAAAAATTAAGTAAAAAGTCCAACAGGGCAATTGCTATGATCAAGGCTAAACAATGGGGGAGGTGTCCTATTCCTATCCTAAGTCCAGAAAAGGTATTTTTAAAATCACTTCATACAATTTTTTCAATTGAACGTGGTGAAAAGCTATCTTGATGACAGATGACATATAAAGAAATCTGTAAAACAGATAAGTTCTCAATTATGTCAAAAAATATGTCGTTTTTATAAAAGAAACAACAACAACAAAAAAAAAAGACAACTCTAGTTTAGCTCACTTTTAATTATATATCGAATTTTGGTAGTCTTTTCGTTTAATTAGAGCAACCCCTAATTCGATATAATTGAGCACTTGTATAACTAATTATAGGACATGTGATCGTTATGAGCTCTTACTTTTGGATACTTTTATCCAGGACACGCTTTACATAAATATTTAAATTTATTTTAGCAACATCTTTTCTTTTTCTACTATTATTTCACACTCCCTCTATATTTATGTATACAGTAGAACGTCGTTTATCCGAATCAATTGGGACCGGGCACCGTTTGGATACGCGATTGCTCGGATAACCGAAAACTGAATGCAATCCATGCAGTATATAATACTGGACACTATTCAAATTCTGAAAATGATTAAATGCGGGAAACGTGCTTAAAGAAAGAGCAAAATAGGAGCAAAATGTCGCAATTTTACCTTAAAAGGGGGAAATAATCACTTATTTTTCGCTGTACCATTTTACACCTTCATTTTTTCAAAATCTCTGATTCTCTTTAGCAGCAGTAGTTGAGTAGGACAGCACTCTGATTGTTATTCGTACCACTCCATAGCTGTCTTAAACGCAGAAACGCGTCAGCATTGGATGGACCCTTGCTACCTTCGTTGTTGTTGTCCTCGTCTTCATCCGTATCATCGTCAAAAGGGTCGGATTCTTCTTGCATGGAAGCTACCATCTCGTCATCATTTAGCATTTGAAATCCACAGTCTTCTGCATCGCATGCCATCCAGGTTTCTACATCAACCAAACTCAACAAAAGAACACGTATACACTCTCTCACTTGGAAACAAACGGATCTAATATTCCGCGCAGATGTTTACCAAATTACGCAGCTGAAATTCCCAAATATCCCTCACTTTGGGTTTTCCCGTGACTTTTGGCCTCACACGAAACGACTGTTGAGCATTGCACTGTTCGAATACGTATACGGACTTTGGTTTGGATATTTGACGCTCCGGATAATAAACGTTCGGATAAACGATGTTCTACTGTATATATATTTATCTTGTGCAAATTTTCAATCGTTAATAAAATGCATTTTAAAACCCTCAATTGAACTGAAATTTTATGTACACAATTATTTTGGATGACAATACAGTAATTTAATTATAATTAATAAAAATTAATAGATAAAAATTAATTGATTAAAACTAATTATTCAAATAATTACAAATACAGCTATTTTGGCTTCATTTTTGATGACTTAGCGACCATTTGGGCAACTTGTGTCAAAACTTGAAAAGGTTTTTTTCTCACATTTTATAGCGCTCATTTGAGCTGAAATTTTCTACACAGTATTGTTTTGGGTAACGATACGATAATTTAATTATAATTAATTAATTGACTGAAATTAATTTTTTAAAGAATTACAGATACAGCCACATTGGTTTCATTTTTAGCGACTTGGGTCAAAACTTTAAAAGATTTTTTCCCTCACTTTTGAAAGCATTCATTTGAAATGAAATTTTATATACACGATTGTTTTGAATGACAATATGATACTTTATTGATAACTAGCTTTTACTCGTGGCTCCGCTCGCGTTGATGTTTTTAAATAACTGTCAAAATCGTAATCATTATCATTAGAACGTAAATGCAATAATATTGTGACGGGTCTATCCCCGTCACAATCTTCTATTAATCCTCTTGGGTAACTTTGGGGCCAGCAATTATTCTATTTCACAGCCTCCTCGGGAAAAACACGAGATAGTGATATGCTAATGAGTTCGACTATATAAAGTCTAGATTTAGTAAGAAAGAGAAGGAGAAGGAATTGCCAAATTAAATGTAAGTATCGTCTACGGATCTCTTCAGCGAGCTTAGCGCGTATTAGATAGTATTTGGTATTGTTAATCATTAAAGGAATCAAAGGGATTAGATTAAGTACCGACCTGACGTTAGTAAGAGTTCATCTCCTTGTCAATTCTGATAGCTGAGATTACTTAGACGGGAATATTAGATTTGAAGGTTAGAATTGAGTATTAGATTTGAGTATCAGGATTAATCTAGGTATTGGATAATCACTCCAAGGTTTCTACTTGTACTTTGAACTTGTATTTGTTATTTGTGTGTTATCAATAAATATTTGTAATTATGGCTTTCGTTGGTGATGATATGTTTCCTTCCACACTTAGAGGCGCGCCGGGCAATGTGAACCCAGTCCAAGATAGGGCAGGGGCACGACAATATAATATAGTAATTTTTTTATTGCTTGACTGGAACCAATAAAATTTAAAAATTCTAAAATTGAGCTTAGTTTAAAAAAACTGAAACATAATTTATTATAATAATTAACAACAAAAATTCAATAACTTAAACTATTAATATTTTTAAAATTCGAAAGTATCTACGTTTAATGTATAATTCCTCTTTAAAAGAGCTCAAAACAGAATATCATTCTAAGATGCTACTGTATACCATATTATATGTTCTTCCGTCAGTTGCAAATATGTGAAGATTTGGGCATTGGACACACTGATCAGGCTACACATAGTTGGCCATGGGAAAAACATTGCTTTTCCAAATGCACTCCTGCTACCTGAAATGTTAGCTTTGTTAATAGCAACAGTGAAACTGGGGAAATTGAACTCGTTTGAATTGAAACGGTAGGTCAGTGGGGATACTTGGAATTCGAGGTATGATAACACTATATCCCTTTTCATGACATATGTTAAAATATTGGCACCAAGTACATTCTGCATCAGTTTTGTGATCCAAAGCCTCGTTCCTTTACATAGTCGAGGAGCATCGAGATTTTGCATAAGTATAACTGGTACATTTAGTTTTAATTAAAGTTTATGTGAGGGTACACCCAAAAGTTCAAGTGAATTTAAGAACTCCGTGGGACATGAAGTACTTTGTTCTTTATTCATGATTGTATTCATTGATAAATATTTCTTCATTCCCCCCCTCCCCGAACGTCGTTTAAATTTTCAAAGTTGATTTCATGAACAATGTCATTATTAGGCGCCAATATTGATCTTGCGCCATATGTATATACATATTTATATTAATTGTAACTATTTAATAAAAAGTAACTAAAATAAAATTTTTTTGTTGATCTAAGAAGGAATTGACTTAAATTTTTTTAATTATTATTTGTTAAATACACGAGTTGGGGGTATGGTGCAGCAAAGGAATATCAGATACTAGCTTCATCATCATTGTGTGTGTGTGTTTTAACTTTGTAAAGAGGAACTTTCAGCTGCACAGAAAGTATAGGCGGATATGTAAACAAACAGCATAACAAATGCATGATGTGTTTTGTATAACACAGTAAATATTCTACCAGGTATGCGCATACTAGGCAAACAGGATTAGATTCTTGTAGAACAAGTCGCAGCAATAACAATAACAATGTAATTGAATTAGAAAAGGAACACTAAGAAATTCCTTGATTGAATTTAATGTCAAAAAGCACAGAAAACATATTTAAATATGACATATTTAAATTTAAGAACAATAATACTCTATTACATTTAACCATACTCGGAATAGCTTTAAAGTGCACGACCGATATACGTAAATGGATTTTCTTGACAAAATTCAAGAGATAGAATGTATTTTCGTATTTAATACGCAGAATTATTTTTATTGAAATAACGTGATCTTTTTTCATAAATCTCAAGGAGATGAATTGTGGAAAGGTTTTTAAAAACTCGTTTTTTCAAAAAGAAAAAAAATTGTTCAAGCAAGATGCTTTAATTGAACTTAAATGGTAAGAACAATATTAAAGAAAATCAATAATTTTACACAAAATATATTCTAGTAATTTAATAAAATAATCCTTTTTTTTCATTTATTTTGCATCCAATATCATACAAATTTCAAAAGGAATGATTTAGCTTTAAGGGATTTAGAAAACTACATTTGTAACGGTAGAAAAAAACAATTTAAATTCTCAAAGTCAAAATTTGTAAATTTTTTTTTCAAATCTAATATATATGCAAGAAAGTCTCCCCCCCATATCTTGTTTAATATTCCAAAAAAGACAATAAATGAAAAATAAATTCATGAATTTAGTGGTTACTATACATAAATATGAACTCCCCAGTGAAAATAATGTCAAATTATGCAAACGTGTCCAGAAAAAAATGACCCAAAATATAAAACTGTCCTCAGTTTTAGCTTGATTTCTTAACACAAAAATGAAGCAAAAACTCTAGAAATTGAAAGTAAATAAAATTGTAGTGGGGTACAATATGAGTAGGATGAACAAAACCAAGATAATTTTCTCATCAGTGTTTTTGTTAATAATTGATACTTATAAGGTCCACTAATTCTACATATTTTAAGCATTACTTTGAAAAGAAAGTGAAAGCATTGTAATGAGTATTTATAAGAACTATGTGTATTTGCAACTCGTAAACTCAATTAAACTAAGAGAAGTAGATTTTATTTAGTTTTATTTAGAAAATGAATTATATAGACATTTCTAATTTTGTAATTTGCCCTATGATGCTCTATCCTGAAAATGAACCAAAATTAGAGAAATATCTTCTGGGGATATTTTATATTTGAATGAATTAAAGCATTAAAAATATATTTAAGGTAGAAAAATAAAAATAAAGCCAGAGTAAAAATATAGTTTAAACTAGCATCTAAGTTATTCTTGAGATAATCGTGCCTTGATATTGGTGAATATGAAAGATGCGTATGTGAATTCAATTTAAAGTATTGTTTTTAAATCAAGATATTACTAACGTAAGGTATCCAATTAGGAAAGTATAAAAAAATACTTTTTTACATGAGTTATTAACTATAAGATAAGAAAGCTATTTTTATCTGGAAAGATGATTAAAAATGTAAAAAGAAAAATCTTGTCTACATGTTTTGTTTTAATTTTTGATGCATACATTTTAATATACTAATAAATGGTGACACTATAACCCTAAATATTTTCGCGTTTAGTTTTTGATTGCCATTCCCAAACACACTTAGTATTTTTCAACTCATAACTAATAGAAAATAGTTATGCTCAATTGAAAAGCTACAACTGAAATAAAGTCTGAAATAATTTTAATAAAAGATATGAATATCTTAAAACACTGTTGTAAATAAAAAAAAATACTTTAATTATTAGAGATAAATATGAAAATTAAAACTATTCCAATTATACTGATAAAAAACGAACAAAAGCCAGTTTTTCCGATAAATCTAGTGCTTTTGCCAATTTCTGCACGTTCAAAATCGAACAGAACTACGTTATAATTTATGAGATGATTCGAAATTAGCATTTTTCCTCTGAAATAATTCGGTTCGTTGGAATGTGAAACGACTTCTGGGAAGTGCTTTTCAGGATCTGTATAAATAGCAGGGTGGATTTGGAGGAAAATTCAGTTGGATTCAGGACTGGAAACGGTTCGCACTGATGGCTAAGCGAAGGAGTTCTCAAAGTTTATTTGCCGCAGTGGTACTTTTAACGATATTGTCAACCTGCAAAGCGAGTAAGTTTGGAAATTTTGATAATATTTTTCGAAATTATTTATGGCAATTTATTTTATGCTGCAGTTTTTGCTTGTTATTTTCAGTGTGTGTGATGGACTTTATATAAGGACATATATTTTTAATCTAATACCTTTTCAGCGCTTTTCTTTAATTATTTATGTCAATTCCGAATTCAATTATTCGAGCATATTATACTATTCAATATTAAATGTATGCCTAGGACTATTAAATTATTACTTAATTAGTCTCAAAAGCAATTCATGTTTGTAAGTATAATTTCAATTGTGCATGGAAAGAAAATGACTAAAATTCTTCATTGTTCGTTTTTTAAGAGGGAAAATCATACGTTTGTCGACAGTCTTCATTTCTTCGAAAAATTCTTCGAATTTAGTTGTAATTCCCATTTTTTGTCGGCTAAGTGGCGTAGCTGGTTTGGCACTGGCCTTGTTTACCCGTTTGCGAGTTCGATCCCAGTCCAAGTTGGTGGATTTTCATGATGCAAAAAAAAAAAAAAAAAAAAAAAAATGTGGACAGCATTTATGTTGTGTGGTTATGTGGCATATAAAAGATCCCTTAAAAGCCTGTTTGGCTTGGGTACTCTCGGCAAAATTAAATTTCTAGTACAGTTTCGCATCGTCGGAGCTCAGGTGCCTCCCTCTGGGGAGAAAACTAGGCGTCAAAATTACTTATTACTATACCATTTATATGATGCCGCATTAAAAAAAGATACCAGCTCTAGCGGGGAATGTACTAAATGGTAAATGAAATGGTAAAACACCAATCAGCAGCCCTATTAGGTTGAATGACATTCTGTCATTAGAGATCCAGTAGAATAAATAATTTTTGAATTATATATATATGTAGCCAAAAAAGGTATTTTTATTTTATATTTACTTTGATTATATTTACGGATCAGTGTATGTATTTTTTGTGTTCTATCTATTTTTATTTGCACAAGTTGGTTGGTGTAAGGGAAAATAATTAGTCATTCTTTTAGCATGGCGTATTTGTTGTGCTGGTTGAGAGTTATACATTGAATGATTAAATATATTTTAATGTGTTATAACCAACAATGCATTTTTGCACGCAAATAATTCTAAAAAATTTCAATACGTTCACATTTCAATGTGATAATACTTTCTGAATTCTCATTATTTATTTATCATATTTTAAAACTTCTTTTTTTACAAAACTTTGAACACTTTTCCCGTTGTGTGTTTATTTTACGCATTTTTGTGTATTATTTTTATTCATGTGTATTTGTTATGTAAATTATGCTTCAATCAAACATGCACGAATCATATTTCTTTGCAATTATTTAACAGTTTAAATTTACGTGCGACCAGCTGTTTAAATGTATGTACGACTTAATTAATCGATCAGCTTTTTCCTCTTACGTACAATGTATTTACATTAATTTGAAACTTTAAGATTACATTATTGGTTTTCCTCGCCTTATTAGTCTCCCCATATAAAAAGCTCATTTCTTTGCTCCTAATCCATTTTATTAAAGGGGCTTTATTTAAGTACAGATTGTGATTGTTTTTGAACAGCGTTTGAGTTCAAAATTAAGATAATTTTCACTTTTGTTTGACTATCTCCATAAGTATTTGGCAGGCATGAATGAAATTTGATATTTATAGATCGATATAAATAAATTTTCCCGGAGCATTTATTGCACACTCGTATGATCGTGTGCATGGCTCATCAACGCTGGAAAGTATGAGAAATGCTTACAAGATGGAAAAGAAATGGATTAATAGACAGCCCTGTTTCCTTATACTATTATTCAGTTTTCACAATATAAGGTTGTGGGTTCAATCCTGGTTAGAGTCGATAGATTTTCTGGATACAAAAATCGTAGGCACGCATGTTATATGATTTGATGGCATGTAAAAGATCCCTCAAGTATCAATTTGGTTCCGCAAAATTATATCACGGCAAAATTCAGCATCCGACGAAAGCTTGAATTAAAATTGAAGCGTCCAAATTTGGTAGTGAGAACTGCCACTAGATGGTGCCACCACTGAAATGGCTCGCACATTTGGGTACTTGACGTGTCTGCAAAGGTTTAGTCACTAATATGCAGCTTATAAGAGAGGAAAAAAGTTTTTCACAATGTTAATGCTGTTGTTGTTACTTTTCCCACCCGATCGATATTTATGTCAGATTCCCACGAAATTCATTATAGCAAGGAGACTAGATTACGTCTCGTTTTGGCCGTAGCTCTGAGCATCATGCAGGTGAACAGTACAATTTAGCTCCATTCCACACCAAATTTTGAGGAAGAACTCCTCGGTGTCTTCCACTCCTCTTTCCCTACCACCAACCTCGTGAGAGGACTTTCAGCTCACTGAATATTTAGAGCGCTCCCATGCCGCACAGGTACAAAAAATTTTCAAACCTACATTCCTTCTTCGGTATTTGAATTCTAGCTCTTGGGTGCAGCAGTCAGCATCATAAATCATTATCCCATTGGGGCTGCTAGAACCTGAATTTTTTGCTGGGAATGAGACAGTTTGTGAATCTTTGTGGCAATTCGTCGCGCTCCTTCGGAAAATTCTGTTTTCTGATCCTGGATGCTTCTGAGTGAGGGAAGGAGATTTGAAATTAATTGGCCTCCTGAGAGCCTCCCAAATATGCTCTGTAGGGTTAAGATCTAGAGATCTGACAGGCCAATACCTATCACGAATGCATTTACTTTCAGAAATTCATTGGTTGCATGGGGCTATTATAGGCGAATGCTGCCATAAAAGAAAGGAAGTTAGAAATAATGCGACTTTCGAAAGGTCAACATAGGGGGTGCGACAGTTTTTCCTATATTTTGAAAGGCTGCTACCAAAAACGTATATTTGTACTTCCTTACCACATAATGCATATTCGAAATATCATACCAGCCGATGAGTTTGGATTCATTTGTGAACAGAAAATTCTCGCACTGATTCTTGTTTCGAAGTCGATGCTTTCTGCACCATGCTAAACGAGCTTTTGAGAGTGCAGCAGTAAGCGAGACACACACACACACACACACACACACACACACAAAAAAAAACCAGGTAGTTTTTGGAAATAGTAACTTTTAAATTTGGGTCTCTCTTTTTCTGAGGAATGCAACGCTGAAAAGTTGTTGCAGTCTTGTTACATCTCGCTGTATTGGACAAATTTTGGCTTACATCAATTGTTGTGACTTGAACAACCTTTGAACTGTCTATGTAAATTGCATACGAAATAGAGCATAGCATTTAAGTCTGTATTGAGACTGAATTGTCCAAAGTCTTCCAACAAACTCTTCCTGTTTCTTCAAACAGTTATGTTTGGTTCTTCACATGTTTCAAAAGTTGCCAAAGAGTGAAAATGAATGAAGGGTGGAAATTGACACACGTGTTTTGGGAGCTTTTTCAATTAAATTTTCGCAGTCTATACGCACATGTGTGCTTGCATAATCGACACTAAATATTTACATCTTTGAAAACATTGATTTTGGCTTAGCACTTTTGAGAAATTAGACAAAATGCGTAATCAATTTAGAATATCAGTGTGTAAATAATTTGTCTCCAAAAACTAAGCTAAATTAGTGATATAAACATTTTGCCATCAAGAAGTACAATTCAGCTATCTTAATTTCATGGTTTTCGTGTTAACTATTTATTATTATAAGAATAATTTAGGCTTGGTGTATTCTTTTCTATTGCAATTGATTTAGATATTTTATAGGAAAATGCAACTGTTTTATATTTGTTACTTTATCTTCTCTCTATCAGAAAGATTGTTTTTTAACGAAAAATGTTTGATTTAATTTCATTTTTGGGTGAAGGATTTATTATGTTATTATTTAAATGTATATGTTTGTAATATGATTGTTTCTGAGAAATACTAACCATATTTTTTGAGTGTAAGTTTTACAATTTTAAGTACATTTGATTTATTTATGCATGAAAATATTAATTTTACATCATTGTGTGTATGTGATAATCTTTAAAAAAGATTTTTCTCGTAATTTTTTATTTCTATGTAATATAAAGGCTCCAGGAGAGAAGTGAGAATAAATAGTTAATACAATTCTAAAATTATATTCGTTATGCGATAATTTTTTTTGATTCCTTCATTCAAAATAGAATACCATTCTAAGATTCGTTCATTATTTTCCAAAAAATGAAACTAATACGCAGTAAAGTTTGTATTTTTTTTTTTTTTACATCCTTAAAATTTTGATTTAACCGTCTCTACGGAAAAAGATGCCTATTGTGATATTTTACTATGGATTAGAACAGAATTTTTTTTAGTTTAATCGCGAAAATGCTTTACAGAAAAAAAATTATTAATCTTTGTTTTAATTTTGAATGGACATTAAGTTGCTATTCAGGTTGAAGTTCAAACTCCGGGCTGGGGAAGATCGACTCAGCCTTTCATCCCTTCAGTGGGTTGGTAAATTAGTACCACGCTTGCTTGGAAACTTAACACTGGGAGTTTCGCGTCAGACTGACCACTTGACAAAAGCATTTTCTCATTCACCTTAGGGCCCTAGGCCACGTATGCTGAGTTGGGCACAGTAGGTCTTGACCTTCATGGGCTATTGAGCTACTGAATTAAGTTGTTATAAGTTGGTAAAATATCTTTTAGAGATTTATGATACCTTCTCCTTTATTATACACGTGAGATGGTATCCGAGTTGGCATCATGCTTTCGAATTGTTTGATTTGCTCATTCAGAAACACAGCGGTGGCTATTGGTGATGGGATCTTATCGTTTTGAATCACTGTCAAGTGACGAGGACAACACCCGAAATGACATTCCGTTCTTCGAACATCCATACTACGCCAAATAGAGCAATTTAAGACTAGTCAAGTTTAACGTGCACAAGTGCCTTTACACGATAGTTGTGTTTACACGGAATCCATAATTCATCATAGATAAAATGAAGATAGGACCTGAATCTAAAAGTTTTTGCGCTGTTCCAAAATTCATTTTTTTTGTCAGTGATTAAAGAAACGTTAGAGTATTAAACAACTGCAAAATAAATGAATAAATAAATAAAAATAAAAAATGAATTTTTTATTCAATACAATGCATTTTCAACAATGTTTTATTGATTATTTATTAACGTCACATTTTGAAGCACATGGCTATTGGAATCGGATCTCACAATTCTGAATCATTGTCAAGTAACGAGGACAAGCTTAAAATTGACATCCCAGTCTTCAACACTACTCCAAAATGATCCTCAAATGATTTAACATGACATAACGAGACATAATAATGCTAGCAACGAGTTCATGGCCTTGATCCTTCAGTTACTGTAGCCCTATCCCTTATTGAAGATTTTGATAGATATTTTACGTTCAAAATAGATGTTTACGTTCAGTGGTGTAACGGAGAATATTGCGCCCCCCTGCAAAGTCAGGTTTTAAGTCCCGAGCCGGATCATACAAAGGATTACAAAACCATAACAAAACGCAGGCTTAAGACCCACTAGAATTCTTGGCGGGGGTGTAAATACGCCACTGTTTATGTTATTGGTATAACACAATCAAGTGTCCTCAGCTGCCACAAATGGAATAAATAAGCAGAAAAAAGTTAGCAGAATATATTTCTTAAGAACAATCAATGGAAATCAAACATATTTATTTTAATAATTTGCTAATTGAATAATAAATTGTCACTATTTAGTACTCTTAACTTGAATTCAAATCTTACCTTCTTTTTACTGAAGGACTTTTTACTTTACGAATTACTTGAAGATCTCTTGGCAATATATTGCTCAATGAAATTTTCCCGGGGAAATAAGAATTAACAAATTGGGTTTGTAATCTTTATAGATTTTAGTCTAATTATCTGTATGGTAATTAAGTCTTAGTTCGAATTTCCCACAAAGTATTAGATGATATGTATTGTAATTATTAAGGTGATTTAAATGAGGCTTATGAAGTCTTTACTGAAGATTCTCTACAAATAATGTCATCCAAGAGAGCTGTCAGGAATCTTTTTTGAAACATTCACTGAACGATTGCCTGTTTTGTTACAAAAGTGTATTTTTTTTCTTAAAACTGAGCAATTTTCTTTTGATAATAATATGCACTGAAGAGTCACATCATTACAGGTTATATTTAAAAAGCTATCTTTTATGTTAAATCCTAATCATGTTTTTAATATTCTTGCAATATCATATAAAATGTAACAATTATCTAGTTTTAGTTTACTTGTAGGACACAATGAGAAAAATAGAGGAATTTCATTAAAAAGGTTTTACTCAAATTAATATTAGAATCTGAAAAAGCTTGAATCTTTTTGAATTTGGAAAAATATTTATAAATAAATATTCTATCTTTGAAACATGAACTACATGCTTAATTTATTACATTGTAACAAATTCCATCTCACTTCTCAGCGGGCCTTCTTATGTTATTAACTTCTCTAATTCATTCAAATTATATTCAGTTATTCTCCAAAGGTTCAACTCGACGCTGCAAATATTCTTCATTTGTAAGTGATATCGTAATGGAAAGTTGTGTTCGGAGAGCATTAGCTTCAAAATTAAAGATCGACCATGTAACTAAAGGGAACATTTCACAACTTTCGGAGTAAGTATCTTACTTTTATAAGCTACTGCCTGAAATTGAAAGTCTTCATGTGTATTGGTGTTTGTAACTGTTCATGCCTGCTTTTATCAGCAATTTATTTAATTTTCAAAATTAAAACGCGAAAGCTTGGAGAAAGTTCCGTCGAAAATTCGTATTGGAAATGAAATAATATCATCATTAAACTAAGTACAAAGTGATACAAATTAAAGTTCCACTTTCAGAATTTTGCAAAAAAAACCAAAGAACCACTGCTCAGAATGACTTTAAACTGGAACTGAATATACTGAAAAAGAGGAAAATAGAAGTTTTGAAGTGTATAATCAGAAAAAAGTTTTAAAGTGTATCACGAAAATTGTTTCGACTACAAATGGTATATTGAATCGAAATTACAACTACTTAGGCCTAGTTACACATTAAACCAATGGTATGTTCAATGTACTTTTAATCCAATCATTTTAGGGTTTCACTGCGGAATGAGAGATAATAAACTGAAAACTTGTATAGACGTTTATTTTGGCACTCTAAAAGTTGTCTCATAAAATCTCATGTCTGCGTCTTAAGATATACAAGGTCAAAGGTAAAAAAATCTGTTTTTTTTTTGCAAATATCTCATTTCCTATGGCTTTAGTGCTATTTACGTTTTTGTAAATAATGTAGAGAATAAAATTTTCTATAAATTCCATCCATACATTTTTTTTATACATCAAACCGTTTTTGAGATATAGGGCACTGAACGTGCAACACTTAACTATCTACTGCATAACGCAAGGTCAGCCGTTAGTCACATGATATAATATGCCGTATAAAGTCTGTAAACCTTAAAAAAATATAGTTATAAACATTTGGCATTTTTTTTCATAATTACATTGCAGAAAATAATAGTTTTCATTAATCAAGTGTATATTTCTTTTGTAACACTTACATGTTCTTGTAGTTCAAAAGTTTTAGACAGATATATATGCTTAAGGCATTTTTTAATTATATTCTATTACATTTAAAGTAGAAAAAAAAATAAAGTAAGTAATTTTTAATTATATTTTTATTTAGAAATATCGTTTTATACAATTGTTACAATTAAAATTTGGATGTCTGAAAAGGTTTTACAAAAATTTTAATAATAAGATGAACACATGTGAATGTTAATATTTTTCTTTCTCTTCTCCTTCATTGTCTTCCTTTCACTTGAAAATTTCCAATTCATTTTCATTATTTTCTCCGTCAAGGATATTTGTCTCTTTTAATCTTCAAGAATTTCGGGATCAATAGTATAATCTTAATCGCGATCGCTCTCGTCTCGCGAAGCATTGAATCAAGTTTGCCCATTACTGTGGCTACAAGCTGAAGAACATTGGAAACCCGACTTCTTACATCCGCAGCGTGAACCACAACTATTTTTGCAGTTGCAAAATATTATATTGAGTAATTCATCTGGAGCAGGCGGTAATATTGTCGTAATTGGTTCCAAGAATTCATTCCGCAGAACCCAACCCATTCATGGGGTTCTAAATCATTCCCTAACTAAGTTTGAACTTGATATTATACACAGCTGATGTGTTGATGAGCCGCTGTACTTGCTGGTGGAAGTTGGATAACTGCACGGGTTTATTGAGCTTCGTTGACTTGATAATCTTCGTTACCCTCAATAATGAATTGAGTGTGTGTGTGTGTGGAACAAAGATTATTAATACTGTTCTCAGATTTTGGAGCATTGTATATCACCAACATGATTCACACTCCATTTTCATGAAATGTTTGAACAGGACAGTTTCTTCTTGGAATACTTGAGATAGTTAATCCAAATTCGGAAGATTCTCTAATATTCTAATTAAAGTTTTTTTCCTTTTTTTTTAAATGCATATGTTGTGTCACAGCCACTAAATGCTTGCAGAAGTAAAACGCGCTTTTTACAATGAGGATAATTATCAAAACTTTTGGAAGAGTATATATGTGTTTTAACATTTCCGTAGTCAACTTTTTTAACTAACACTTCTTCTTGATGTGCTTTAGTACGTCCAATTGAAATGACGAGCACATCAATATCTTCTCTTACTATGCGAAGGCACTCTTGTGATGTTCTAATTTTTCAATAATTGTTTCTACGATAAGAACATTTGCATCATATCTGACCTGCTTTTTGTCGTGATATCAACAGATTCTAATTTCCCAATCAACATGTTAATAAATTTTTTTTATTACATCGATTTGACAAAAACTTATCTTGGCTAATTTATACGATCATTGTTTCGTCGAAACAAACTTCAATCGATTTTGATAAAACAGCAGTTCTTCTTAGCTCTTCCATTGCTTTCATGTTTTTGCTATAGTTCGAGTATTCATCAAATACAACTACAATTTTAGAACCATAATGTTTCTGTAAATATTTTGCGTATTTATCTAAAATTATTGAAAAAGTATCGTCTTTACTCCATACGACACGATGCAGAAGAAACCAACTATTGGTAATGTATGTTACATTATTTTTCATCGAGGTCGAAATCGACTGGAGTCATATTGTTATATAATGTCACTTTCGTGGTTTTTCTCATGCCATAATTATCAAATAAAGGTGATGGATATGGATTTAGTTCATAATGGAGATGTTCTTGAAGATTTCGTTCAAACTGTTTGCTTACAGTTATTCTTTGGAAGAGTAGCAATGGATGAATTGAAACTCTACAAACATTTATTTTGACAGATTTGTTGATAAGCGAAAGCGGTAAAACCTTATCGGATCGTTTAAACTTTATTTCATTAAATTTTAAACCAGTTATCTTTACCATTTATTCTAATCCAATTTCATGGGCTTTGTGACAGTTAATTTGATCATTTCCAGCCATTACAGAAGCTAATGATACCAACTGTTGCGTATTTGGAAAGGGATTTTGAAGTGTAAACCATTAAACTAGTTTACTTACATCAATATTATATCTTTTTACTCTTGAATCCTTAACATCAACGCGTTTCTCAGTAGAGTCTAAAGAAATGGTACAAAACTTCTCCGTCTCCTCACAAATTGTATTTGTAGCGTACAATAGCAAACACCCATTTACATAAAACACTTTCTTGCGTACTTCAACCACGAGATACTCTTCCTTTTGTCTTCATAGATTGCATTATATTTTGTTCGATAACCATATCTGCCCATGTTCCAGAATTAAATTTCTCTGTTCGTTTCACGGTGAATAATCCATTTTTAAAGTTCTTAACAGTCTGTCCATACACTGTACTTTCCAAATCGATCATATATTGCAGATATAAATGTGCAAATTTTGTGTATAAAGTGACCACTAGCATAAAAGTACAGCAGCATTCTTCGTACAGCATTAATATGTTAACATTCATGTTTGTCTTGTTATTAAAATTTTTGTAAAACCTCTACACATATCCGAATTTCAATTGTAATAATTGTATAAAACGATATTTCTCTCTCTCTCTCTCTCTAAATAAAAATATAATTTAAAGTTACTTACTTTATTTTTTCTACTTTAAAGGTATTTAGTATATATATAATAGAATATAATTAAGAAAATACCTTAAGCATAACATGTAAGTGTTATAAAAGAAATATATACTTGACAAATGAAAACTATTATTAAATGTATTGTAATAATTAATAAGAAAGGCCAAATGTTTTTTTATAACTAAATATATTTTTAAGGTTTATAGACTTTATACGGCGTATTATACCACGTGACTAATGGTTGACCTTGAGTTATGCTGTAGATAGCTAAGCGTTGCACGTTCAGCGCCCTTTATCTCAAAAACGGTTCGATGTATAAAAAAAATGTTTCTATTAAAGTTATAGAAAATTTTGTTCTCTACAATATGTAAATAGCATTAAAGCCATAGAAAACGAGATATTTGCAAAAAGCCGATTTTTTTTACCTTTGACCTTGAATATCTTAAGACGCGGAAACGAGATTTTGTGTCTTTTGAGACAACTTTTAGAGTGCCAATATAAAGGTCTATACGAGTTTTCAGCTCATTATCTCTCATTCTGTAGTTGACTCTTATTTTTAGCTAATATGACTGGACTGTATTTAGGGGTGTTAAACTCGCGGCCCACAGTTAATTTTTTTAGCGGCCTGGTCAATTTTCGGCACAGAATAGTATGTAATAAAATTAAAAAAAACATTCACCACACACAAATAAGAAAGATAGTAGCAGAGAAGAGATGTCAAGTATCAGGAAGTAAACATTAAATTTTTCTTGTTCTTTCATATATGCTTATTATAATGTATTACTCGAAATAAGCTTACGTTTGTATGTATGTATGCATGTTTATTTTATTTTATTTTTTACGGCTCACTTAAATTTAAACCTTGTTTGCTTGTCCCAAGTTAGTCTTTGAGTTCGACACCCCTGATGAACATGATTGTTTCTGTTTTTTTGATGGAAAGAAGGACTTCCAAGTCATTCAACAGTTATTGCATTGTTAGTGAAAAGCTTATTCACCACGGCAAGGTCGTATCCCAATCGATGGGAAAAATCAGTTTTTAATTGTTCTTGGGCCAAAAACCGTATAAAAAGCAGCAATAAAAAGGTCAATATTTTTTTCTTATACCATGCAATATTCTTCTTCGAGTGTATTCAGTTGAAATTTGAAGTCATTCTGAGCAGGTGGACTTCTTTTACAGTATTTTGAAAGTAAAATTTGAATTATAACTATCCTGTATATTTCGCCTATCGATTGATATATTGATTTTCTTTATTTGTAAATAAAATTCCGAGAAGTGATTAAAAATTTATATAAATTATTTCAGAACAATCAGTTTTATTTATATCACAACTAAACACTCAAAACTTGGTAGCTTTGTCTACGATTTGATGACTAGTGTCTCAGTTTTACTTAGGCTGATATCAGTTTGAGATATCCTATATATATATATATATATATAAATTTAAATCTACCTTTCCCAATTGAAGTTGACATGGAATCCAGGAATCCATATAAGCTTTGAAGAGGTCCACAAGGAGAATTAGGGGGAGTGGGAGAGGTCCGATAAAAAATATTGATATAATAATTTGATAATAATAAAATAATTCTTGTATAATGTCGAAAAGTCCATGGTTAGAAGATGTTTGTATTTTGTAGAGTTTACTGCAGTTATAATGGAAAAAAAAGTTATTGTCAACAGAAAAATCTTAAAATTAACAAAATGTAAGCCATTACTTTCCCAGCAGCTTGTGGAAAATAGTTTTAGTCGAATAACACAATTGTCTTAAGAAAAACAGTAATTGGTTTCGCCTTGTACAAATAAATGATCTTTATCTGACTCACGAAATATGTGAGTCGGGTATTAAATTAATACCAAAACATCAGACACTAGGATCTTATTAATAAAACTTACCTGTTTCAGAGCCTTAAAAATGCATTTATATATATTATTTCAAATAGTATATATATATATATTTTATTAATTCTATATGAAGAAGTAATGTAAAAATTTTAAAGTCAATTCCTACTTTGAATGAATGAATAGAAAGTATTTTATTAACGATTGAAAATTTGAACAAGATATATATATATATATATATATATATATATAATATATATATATATATATATATATATATATAGGGAGAGAGTGAACTAATAGTAGGGATTGAAAAAAAGAGCATGATTTGTCTGCATTGTTATAACAATGCATACCCGGTTTCGCTAGTTCGGCTGAAAAACTGGTTTTCGACGTCAACTTTTGTCACTGTTTTAACAGTTACATTGTTATAACAATGGAGACAAATCTAAGTTGGCGTTAAAAACCGGTATTAAATTTAATTTAATTAATTGACGGGTAATTAATGAATTAATATTTGAAAAACTGTATTAACATCAAGTGTCATTCACAATAAGTCTGAAAAATATATTTTAACTTGATTGGATGAATAGAAAGTATTTTATTAACGATTGAAAATTTGAACAAGATAAATATAAATAGAGAGATAGTGAGCTAATAGTAGGAATTGAAAAATATGATCCAGCATTATCAATCGATTTATTCAGATTTTGCATTTTTAATATCCTTTATTGGAAATACTTCATTATTAGTTTTTAATAATCTACAAATAAATATTTCACCAAGAAATGTTACATATGCATATATGAGGGGACCACATGCTTAAAGTTAGGACTCGGGAGGGAGGTTGTTCAAACAAAAGGGTTGGGAATTATTTCTGGTTTAAATTGATGAGCTCCAAGTTCATCTGCATAAAGCAACGTAATTAATTGATGGCTATTCCTGTTTAAAAAATTGCGCAAAGGGCGAAATTTGGGATGGCTGCATGATAATTTCTCAATCACGTGTTCTTCGTAGAATTCAAAACTAACATTAGACTTGTATTTATTGTTCTATTAGTAAAATCTAGATAAAACTTCTAATTTGTTAAAGATGTTCTAATATTAAGATTCTTTAAAAAGTTTTTCAAAAGTAAAAAAAAAAAAATTCTTATTCATTACTTTTAAATCATTCTTTTTAGTTTACCTATGCATGCGTTAATATCGTTGGCAAATATGTATTTTTTAAAGAAAAGTTTTTGTGTAAGAAGCAAAGTTGGCAGAAGCGAAACACATGAACTTAATTTCTGGAAACACGTGATTGTAGCTATCATGTGACTATGACGTCACAAGAATTTAGCCTATTCGCTACATTAATCTCTTTTCTCAATTGTATCTAAGAATACTTGATTCAGTTATAGTAGCTTTCCGCGTATTTGCCCCCATAATGTTTCGAAAAGAAATTTTAAATCTCTGAGGGGACTCTCAAATAAAACGGAATATCATATGCAAACTGAACAAAGTTAAAAATAAGAACCAATTTCACAAAAGTTGCGAATTATATATTGATAAATATAAATTATACTTAGGTTGTTGAAAAATTGGATTTACTTGTGCTTGCATCTGTAATAGCTAATAGATATATCTAATTTTTAAAGTTTTTTGTTGCTAGTAATTTTTTTACCAAACAATGTGATCCAAACATTGGAACAAGATATTTGAAATTAAGATGTATACATCGTATTAAATTTCAAAATAAGATATTGTTTATCAATATGTAATTTAGAGTTTAATAAAACAATGCAGCCTTAACTTAAATATCAAATTTTATTTGAATTTTTGTTTTGATTCTTATTAATAAATCGTTGAATGTGTATGTATTAATCATCTTTTTAGATATACTGATATCTGGAAAGAATGCAAGGAGACATCTATTGGCTCCTCCTGTTATACATATAAACATCACAATTCTGCAATACTGGAGATGAAAATACAAATCATAAATATATGGAACGAGCTGGTTAAACTGGCACAAACATGGGGTAAACAGTAATGTATTATTTGAACTTTTTATATAAATTCATATGTTTTGTTTTCAAAGAGTGAATTTTAATATATTTTATATTATAAGCTGTATATATTGTTACGATTTAGGTATTTAAAATGTGTTTATAATGTTAAATTATGTCAAAATTACTATTCTGCTTGAAAAATAGTGCAGGATTAATGTTTATTGCATGTAAACATGTGAATTAGATCAATTGCTATAGGACCTTGTAAATAACATGGGGCTCTTTGGGTATCTCGCCAAATTGGCGAGATATCGTTTAGTTGGCGACATCTTTGGCAATTTATTTTGTCGCCAAATTTGTTGCCAAGTGTCGCCAAATTTGGCGATATTTGACGACTTCCAGTTCAGGGCGGTTCTCCTATTTTCGGGAATGTTCTACCACTTTCGCCGTGTCTATATAAGGCATACTGAAATGCAACATGGGGCAGTTGTTATTCAGATTTCTTGAAGCTCAGACGCGCCCGCAGCCTCTGTTACTTTACGGGTGATTCCGTTGTGATTTATGCCGAAGAGAGTACGAAAGCCTACGGCTTTGCATTTTATCTATTCCCTGCTGGATCAGTTCATTGCGTTGTGTTACTGTCGTGTTGTATTACTGTGACTTCGGCTGTTCTTATGCCTTTCTGAACATTGCATTCTTCATTGGGCTGATAATAAAGAACTGTTTTATCGCTGTCCTGATTAAAGTCTATTCAATCCCTGAACCCAACAGTGAAATTCGTTACAATATACATACTCTATTAGTTTAAAAAAAATCACAACTACAATTAAGTAGCAACTATTGGCTGGCTATTATTAACTATGAAGAATGACGCTTATAATTCTTATCTAGCTAGTATAATTAGTTGCAGAGAGGTACTCATTAGTTGATAGCTGAGATTTAATGTACCTCTGGGTAGTTATCTTTAAATACAGGGAAAGTTGTTTAACACGAAAATGATAGGACTGAAATATTTTTGCATGTTAAAAGAATTTGGTGTTAAATGATATTGCAAAAAATAAATAAACAAAACATATAAAGTTTAAGTAAAAATTAAGCTTATTATATTAGAGTATATTTTATTGGATTAGATATATACATATGCAGGTATTTAATAAAAATTAATTAAACATTTACAAGAGCTTTATGAAATTTAACTAAAAATTTTCAAGGTTTTGTAAAAACAAACAAACATTTATTGATTTTTTGTGAAATAATCTGATATTTTTCTTTGCACTGTCTTTCTTAGCATCAAATTGTCAACAATTTTTTTGATGTCTTCCATTTTGTAGTTCATTTCACCATTGGAATGCAAGTTTAAATAACTGAGTTTGCTTTTGTCATTTATGATGACGTGGGAACAGGAGATGCGTTATTCGTTTCATTTTCGTCGTCGGAATCTGTATCAATGATATGTTTTGAACTTTGAAAAAACTTCAAAATGTCTTTATCTGCCAGAATTGGCGTTTTACACACATTATCATCACCTACTGCAACGAATTATTCCGATGATGAACCTATATGGTGGGTGTTTTCCGTATGTTTTTCATTCCCCGAAGGGAAATCTGTTCGTATTAAGCGATTTTCGTTTCATGTTGAGAGAAAAAAATGCATGAAAATACTTAGAAGTTTTTCGAGACCGTTGAATAATTTTGTGTTAACCAATATTTCGTCTTAAGCGTTTTTGTGTTAAACGTATTTCTCCGTAGTCACATGCTAAAGAAGTGATTTGAACTAATAATTCGAATGTGCATATGATTGCCCCCCCCCACAAGAAAAACCAAAATATTTCCAGAACTTCTGCATTGCAATTTTGCTGTATATATAAACCATTTTTTACTTCGTTTTGAGGAAAGAAGTTAAACAATTTAAATTGGAAGAATTTATTTGCAATAAATATCATATATGCGTTTTAATGCACCAAAAAGTTTAAATTATTAAAAATACAAAAAAAAAAATAATTTTTGTAACTTGATATGAATTACATTCCGGTAGTATATCATGTTTTATCTCGCCATATACAAATATTATATCATGTATATCGATAGATATTTTTGAATGATCAAAAATCACGTTTTAGAAAATGGTTAGGACATATTTAAAATTAATAAAAGCGAATGAATTTAATAAAAATCATGAAAAAGTTAGATATGTCCTTAGAAAGTCTTATTGTTGTTATATATATAACTAGCTGTTACCCGCCCGCTTTGCTGAGTATTTGATCCTGTTTTATAAATTTTTCCTGGTTATATATATGCATAAATTATTGATATTTAAGTCCTGATTGTATTGAAAAATACACACCCTCAACGCTACTTGGGGGTCGATTTTCACGAAACGCATTTTGTGGCGTATCTCTATTCTATGAGAGGAATCTGCTTACCAAATTTCAAGACTGTGCATCTAATAGTTTAAGAATCGGAATAATTATTTATATCTCCCCGCAACACCTCTTGGGGTCATTTTTCCCAAAACCCATTTTGTAGTGGATATTTACTCCATGAAAGAAATATGTCTACCAATTTTCAAGCAGGTTGGTCAAGTAGTTTAAAAACGAAAATATTTGTCTATATTACGCCCCTTAACCCCCCCCAACGCCTCTTAGGGGTTACTTTCCCAAAAACCATCTTGTATCTGATCTCTACTCTATGAAAGGAATCTATTTATCAAATTTAAAGACTGTGCGTCTAATAGTTTAAAAATGGAAATAATTATCTATAACGCCCCCTAAGCTCCCGTAATGTCACTTGGGGGTCGATTTTCACCACACTCATTTTATAGCTGATCTCTACTCTATGGAAGGAATCTGATTACCCAATTTTAAGATTGTACGTTGAGTAGTTTAAAAATGGAAACAATTACTTATAACGCCCCTCAACCCCCCGTAACGCTCCTTACGGCTCGAATTTCGTAAAAAATCTGTTCTTAGCGGATCTCTACTCCATGAAAGAAACATGTCTACCAAATTTCAAGTCTGTAAGTTGAATAGTTCCGGAGATATCGTGATTAGTCAGTCAGTCAGTGAGTGAGTCGCTTTTCTCCTTTATATATATAGATTAAGATTTTCATTGCTTCTATTTGTATTTTTTTCTGTCTGGGATTTCATCAATCTAATTATTGAAAAAGCTCTATTTGAATAATACTTTGAAGATGACTACTTTTCTTATTAATTTTCCTTAAGGGGATATGGAACAATTTACACACAAATTTCTTTAATCTAATGATTTAAAATTTTTTTTGCTATTCCCCCCCACACCAAATGGTTCTTACTCCTAATACTTTATGTAACTTAAATAGAGGCTTACTACTAATTAATATTATTCAACTAATTAAAGTTTAACCATTGTATAAACTGATTTTGTAAGAAAATTTTATGAAAGTTTTGAAAAAAAAAATGGAAATTGGTATTTGTACGAATAGTGTGTTGGCCTATTTAACCAAATTCAAAGACGTCATCAATTAAAAAAATGTCACCAAATACTATACGTTATTATTAATGTGTTTGAACATGCTCGGGAACTATTTCCTCTATTGGTTGCATATCGTGGCGTTTGACGACGTCTTTTGATTTGAAGAAATGGGTTGACTACCTAATACGTAAATATCTGAAAATTGAATGAAGTAATGAATGTTTTGGATGTTGTATAACATAAAAATATTATAAACGTAAGACGTTACTTTTCTTAATTTATACATATTATAAAACATACATTTAAAGTGAATAAATTACATTTTATTTAAAGATGAATACGATATGTATGGTTCTCAACAATGTATAAAAAGTTTGAAGCATTCTGTGCGTCTTTGTTTGCCGATAATCAAGGCTTATGCTTCTAGAATAGGAAAAGGAAATTTAAGGTAAGAATGGAGTTTATTACTGCAAAACTCAAATCATATACTTACATTCCTCGGAGTTATTTATGTGTTTGATACTCTTCCTCCTTAATTACTAATTAGATTTAAATGTTTAACCTCGATTCTAAAACTGTATTTTAGATAATTTCTAAAATGATATAAAAGTGCAAAAGTGTCTCATTATAAAATTATGTACTTAGATCAAAGAAATATTTATTCGTACTTCTTAGCTATATGTATCGTAATGCCATGAGCCACTCTTCTGTTATCAGTAATGTGGCCGCGGTAGCCAAGTGGTAGCCAAGTGGTCTAGGCATCGGATCGTTGCTAGCATGTCATGAGCTCGATCCCAGTACCACTGAAGACCCTCTGTGTAGGGGAGCAATGCACGTAAAAACTGTCGAGAGCTCAAACGTCCTCCCGTTGGTGTAGTGTGGTAGTTAGGAGAGGGGGTGCCAGCTCAGGTGTCGTCCGCGTCACTTGACCATGGTTCAAAATGACGCGAACCGTCCCCAAAAGCCCTCGTGTAGCTGAACAGTGGGACGTTAATATTCACTCACTGTTATCAGTAATTAGTCATCTTCTATAAGAAATTATCATTTAGGTATGTGTACAAATTACAATTCTTCTGACGCAGTAATTAACTACTGCAGTTAGATTGTCACTACTTCGTGTCATAGCCAAAGATGTTGCAGTGGGTTCGAGTCCCGATTTGATAAAAGATCGATTGTGGAAGTTAAATAAGTTTAGCTGTGAAGTTCTCAGATTGGTGTAGTGTGGATGTTAGGAGACTAGAGTCCGAGCTCGTATGTCGTCCTCGTCTCTTATTCATGACTCAAAATTACAAGGTCTGATACCATTAACCTTTGTGTTGCTTCAGAGTGGGAGATTGATCAAATATTTTAGCTACAAGCAGCTGATATTGGCCTTAGTGTTTGGTTCAAATGATCAACTTGCCGGTTCACAGCTACGAAGGGCTGGGGGTGAAGAAGGGTCAGTTCGATTTGTATTATGTCCTTTTGTTAGTTTAGTGTTTTTGTGAGAGACGGATACCCTTTCACTTGGAAAGTTCTATTTAATGTCATCGTCAGCCTCTGTTTGAGATAAGGAGTCTATTTGCTGCATGTACTGTGGTCTTTTAAATTATTAGTTCTGACATTGAAATGTCTTGGAATCTTCAGGAGTCCACATTCAATTAATTAGGGCTGCCATCTAGTGTTCAATTTCCCAGTTTTTATTTCAGCTTGGACTGTTGACCTTGGATTTAAAACTTTGATTTAGCCAACAAACTACTAATCTGCAGCCTCTCCTTATTACGTGTTGAATGACTGGGTTGATAGGAGATCTCCCTCGGCCAGTAATTGTTTTACCCCGGTTCTTTTTTGGTTGCGTCATGCGAACATTCAATACAATTAATTTTTCTCTGGGTGAAGTGTTTTTGTGAAGATGTTAAAAGTTTGAGTGGGAGAAAAGCAGCCGAGAACTCCAGTTATTAGAATAATAACAGATTTAAAAATGGACGCGAACGAACAAATGACAACACGAAGACAAATCAATGTACATACGCAAAGAAAGACGAAAACGGATTATTTCCAATTGTGGAAAACGCACTCGTTTTTAACAAGCTTTACGATGCTCCAGAAACTGCTTTCTGGAAGAGTTCCACTACGATAAAATCTCTCTCTTTTATCGCAGTCAGCGTACAAGACCAGACTCTCATCTCGACTGAACTCCGCCGACCATTACACAACCTCATGGCTATTTCTAGAAGGGTCGAACCTTGAACCTTCTCGATGCTTCCTTGGTGATACTTTACGCCACATTTATTGCGAAGAGCGATAAAGTCACTAATCTGGTAATTCTGATCCCATCTTCTGGAGTTTCTCTATACTTTTTTAAGTTCACACAGAGAAAGGAACTTTGCATGTAATTTACTCAATATTCCTTCAAATAGAGCAAGATACGTAGCGTGTTTCAATAAATTAAACTTTATAGCTTGACAAAGACGCATAGGTGTCATAAGGTGATTAAAAGTGAGTGCATGTTTAAAAAATTCAATCCCATTATTATTTAAAATATGTAAAAGTCTCAGTTTAGTTTAACTGGTAATTTTAATTCCCAATAAGGATATAAAAAGGTTTCCCCTTGTTGTTCTCAAATTACACAATATTGCTGTTAGAGAATTTTTAGCTGTAACCAAGGGTATACTGTGTTTATAAAAATAAATTCACAAGAGAGAGAATATTTATTTATATTTGCACGAATGGAAATTTTTTAAATCATATGTTTCATGTAATTTTTTTAGAGTTCTTCAGTTCTTTATGGATTGTGTTGGTTCAGATTTTAAATCATGTAATGAGAAAACTAGAAAATACTTTTTGGAAATTATGAATCAAAATGTGATTGGAAGAGCTCACCTAATAGGTAAGAAATTGTGTTTCTATAAATTATGATTGTAATAGCTGAGAGAGAAATATCAAGTAATACCTGCTTTTACCAGTTATTCAGTAAATTAAATATATTCTAATTAAGTGAATAATTAATAAATAATTTATCAAATATTAAAATTATATACGAAAGAAAGAAATTTTATCGCGAGATAAAAAATGTCAAATTGAAAGAATATTATCGTCTGTGAATAAGTTATTTTACTGCGGAAAAAAATAAACATTTTGAATAACAGCAAAGAGGGAGAAAGCTTAACAACATAAGGCTTGTATCTATTTCTGAAACATGGTAAGTATCATAATATTTTTTAGTATTAAAATTCTTTTTGTAACTAAATATTAAATTTTTAAAAACTATGACAATTACATTTATTTCTAATTTGATGAATGATCAACAAATAATTTAACAAATAGGATTTAAATTATATATGAAAGAAAATTTAATCGCGTGATAAAAATATGTTAAATGGAAAGAACATTATCGTCTGCTAATAAGCGGTTTTACTGTAAAATAAGAATAAGCGTTTTTTGAAATAAAATAAGTGCAAAGTTTAATAACATAAAGCTTGAATCTATTTTTGAAACAGGTTTAATTCTCTCTCCACAATAGATTTTAATATTAAAATTTATTCTGTAACTAAACATTAAATTTTTAAGAGCTATGTATTTTTTGATAATTGTAGTATGACAAATTTATTTACTACAGGCGATAATATGGAATCTTTGAAAGAATGTACGGAAATGGTTGATAAGACGAAACTAGACAAATGTGCTCCTGGAATGCTAGATTTTTTAATGAAAGTTTCTTCTGGGGAGTTAATTATTACAGAAGAATTGATGAAAGTGTAAGTGTATTTTTTCCATACTTATTTCTTTATGCATGAAAGTTAAAATGATTTACGATAATTTAAGAGTTATTTCTAAATATATACCACTTAAACTTATTAAACGCGATTAAACTAAATATTCTTTCTGATGCTTTTTTTCTGTTTTATTTTTATAAGACATGACTAATTAAAGTTAGTATTTTATATTTATGTAATTTAATGAATTTTTATGAATTAAAAAAACTTTTATTTCAAAAGTTATAGTTTAAACATATAGTTTTTATATGATTTGTATAATTGATAGTGAATTTTGAATTATGAAACTTGTTAATTGAAAATTGAAGATTTTATTAAAATAATATTTTGTAAATCAAATTTAATGTGAATTTCACTGTTCTTAAAATATGAATTTTTAATTTATTTTGGTTTTAAATAAAGCTTTAAAGAATTTGTACGAAATATAATGATAATGTAATGTTGCGCTTAAAAATTGTTTTGTCAATAAAATTGAGAAACAAAAGTTGCATTGAATGATAAACATTTGACACTTCAGTTTGAGAACTAAGCATTTTATTTCAAGACAATAAATAAAAACAAATAGTAACATCTAATAACTTTTGGATTAATATTTAGTAAGATATTTTTGAGAAAGATAACCGAAAATAATGTTTCATTTTAAAATTGTTTCATATATTTTCTGTATCGTAATTATTTAAATTAAAATTTTAGATCAGATTGTTCTTGTGTACTTGATGCATTATCGGTATGCAATGCTCTTGCTCATGAAATGATAACTGAATTACTTCAGAATTTTTTGAATAGAAGTTTATGCCCAGTAAAATGTAAGTAAAAACACATTCCATATGTATATACTTGTATAAAAATTAATTTGAATATTTTTGTCTAATTGACTATTTTGTCTTATTTATTTATTAAATGAAGGTTACATTATTACAAAAACTAAAATCTTTTTTCGTGTGTCATGTATCGAATATTATTCTATGATTTCTAGACTTTCAGTTGATATTTAAAATGTGCTCATGAATATGCATTGGGATTCCAAATCCCGAATCAATTATTTTACATTTCAACGTTTTTTCACTTTTCATTAAAATTTAAACACTTTTTACTTCATCAATAAATTAATTATATTTGGTACTTACGTATTATACCGTCGACCAATTTCACGAAATCGAAAGACGTCACCAATTCAAATAATTCTACCAAATGTCTTATTTGCTATTACTATTATTGTTATTGTATTTGAATTTGTGCATAAAAGCTTTTCCATTATTGGATGCATATCGAGACATTTAAAGAAGTCTTTCGATTTTATGAAATTGGTTGACATACGTAAGTAACCTATATTTTAACATTTTAAAATTTTTCTCGTTCTTTTTGTCCTATTTTTTTTAATTGAAAACAATTATAAAATCCCTGTGTACCACAAAGTATCACACGAGGTTCACAGAAGTAAGTATTAAGCACACATTACAAATGAAAGACGGGAAAAAATCTTTCGAGATTATGAAGAATTAGAAATATTTACAATAAATTCACAGAACTTTTTAAAAGCACTTTTGGTTTTTAGATGAGTTGGTGAAGATTCGGAGACCAATTAAAATAAAATTTCTTGAAAGCCAGTCTTAGGATATGTCTTTCTCTTTCAAACTTGGAACACAGAAGGAGCACATGTTCTACATTTTTCTCGCAACTAATATCACAATCACAGGAAGATGACGGGACTAAATTAAATTTGTTCAAGTAGCTTTTAAAGTTACCATGACCAGTTAGATGGATAGATGATGGCTTTAATATAGTCTTTAATGAATGGTTGGAAAAAATTTCGGAACTAGTTTGATATCCTGGGTCTACGCGCCAAACGCTGCTTTGTGTGATACAGAATCATGCCAAGCAGCGCATGTCGTTGGAATGGAATCCAAGATGGCTGCCTATCGGAAAGAGATCGCCAGGAAAATAATTTTTAAGAACTTTTAAAATATAGTAAAATCTATTTCAAATGAAGAATATAGGAAAATAATGACAATAACCAAGATCAATAAAAAATGAATATCAATATAATCTAAAAAAATCATATTTACTAATAGTAATATTATGCAATATATAATAATCTTATAATATAATTTGACAGTAATTATTACATATGATATTCATATAGTATGATTTAACAATAATTATTTTATATAATAATAATAATCATATAATATAATTTAATAGTAATTCTGAGAAAAGAATGACCACATCGTATTGTAATATAATAAGAAGCGTACATAAAAATACTCATTTAACATAATTATAAATAAATAACAAAATAATAATTATTAATAAACAACATAATGAAGCATACTATAATAAATAAATAACATAATAATATTTATAAATACATAGCAATTATAAATAAATATGTAATAATATGTATAAAATATAATAAAAAACAATTATTACAAACAATGAATATTATATGATTATTACATGTAGTAATAGTTGTATTTTTATATTATGAATAAAATAGTTACATAATGTATATTAAAATTAATAAAGAATATCAATTAAAAAGTACTAAAAACTTGCAATGTTTCAAAAAGTGCAAGTTACATCAACGAATTTCATTGAACAAGTATGTTAAAGAAACATTTTTAAAAAAGTAATATATATATATATATAAAGTGAAAATATATATAGACAAAAAATATATGTATAGCAATAATTAAAAGTACAACACCTATTCTTTAAAAAAATATATTGTACTTAACCGTAATATTAGAAATATCTGTATTTAAAAATATCACAAAATAAAACAGAAGACTTAAATAATAATTTGCAATAGAGCAAATGCAATTAAAATGGTTAAATTGTTAAGGAAAACGAATCAAAATCGTCTGAAACTAATAGGGTTAACACAGGAAAAAACCAATAAAAATTAACTGTAATCTATGTTATTCCCATGGCAACAGCATCGGAAGATGTTAAAAATATCAATTTAATCATATTATAATGTTATCGCCCATCTTGGCGAACATAAGCAACTTAGCGCGTAGGCCCAGGATATTAAACTAGCACCAAAATTTCTTTGTTAAGCTCCCTTTATTTGAAATAAGATATTCTTATTTCAAATTATAAGACTTATATATAATTATTTCTTTCATAATCTTCTTGTAAAATTATTTAGGAATATTAACGGCTATGTCTATTTCGCGCTTGGGGGCAGCCTTTGCTAGCCAATCGGCCCGCTTATTTCCAAGAACGCCCGTGTGTCCACGAACAAATGCAACACTTAAGTTTTTATCTTTTAGACTTTTAAGTCGTTTTTGGATTTCGACGATTATGTTGTTTGAAGAAAAAATACACCTAAGAGAATCTAAGGAGGAAAGAGAATCGGTGCAAATGAGATAATCTGAGATGCTATTTTGTTCAGTGATCCATTTAATGGCGAAGTTTAAACATAAAAGTCCAGCTACAAAAACCTGTGCATTCATCACGTATTCTAAATAGAAAGTGCTTAGATTCAACGCTTCTCCTCAAGACAACAAAAGCAAAAGCAACTCTGCCATCAATACAGCAAATAACAGGAAAATAATCCGTGCTTTTGTCACTAAATTGAATAAAATTGATAGCATTCATCTCTGAAGGATGTGAGGGAGAAAAGCGAGTCTTACAGTAGTCGCATATGATGTGTAACATCTGGCTTGTTATCGTGGTAAATACGCAATAGTGATTTTAATCCTGAAAGAAATGAATCAGCCATGTCTGGAAGTAATTTTCTATCGAATAATTACATCTTTAATGCAAATTTTATTTAATTAATACAAGGAGTAATGCAGTTTTTTTATCAAAAATATTTATTATTGTTCAATTTGGGGAAGAGTGGAGACAATAGATTTATGAAAACTAAAGTATGACACATATACTTGTGATTTCAAAGTATTTAAAAATTGTTGAAAAACGGCGTCAATAACAGTACCACTGTTAGTTGTCGAAACATTTCGATCAGTGTTCATTTCGAGCTTGAATTAATCTTTCAGAAAAGCTACGAGCGGCTCAGCTTCTGGCAAACTGAAGTTAACGTTAAAATCACCACTCAAAATCAAGGGAAGCGAGTGATAGTTTTTTTTAAAAAGAGCAGAACCACCTTCGGTATACGGTAAAAGTACAAAATGTAGGAAATCTTTAATTTTTTTAACTGTTTGATTCGGGGAAATGTTTGCGACCACCAAAATGACAAGACTTGCTGGTATGTGCGGTAGGCGGGCGTCTTAATTGCTACTACAGTTGGACCCCCAGACGAGGGTAGCGAAGAGACACCGTCAAGCGCATGCTTAAAAATTAGAAATATTAGAGAAAATCAAAAATACCCGTTTACTTAATTAGTTAGCTTTTTTTAATCGAGAAATCTTTTTTAATCACAATTAAAAATATTATATTGACAGTGACAGGAATTAAACTCAAAGTATGAAAATGATAAGCACTTAAATATTTATTCAAATAATTCCATGTTCCTTACTCCTATTTTTTTAAAAGAATGATGAGCTTTGTCAGACGCTTAACAGGAAATATAATTGTTAATATATAGTTTACACATACATAAATATATCCTCAGATTTCACACACAACGAGCCCTCTTTGAGAATTGAACGTAAGAATCACAAATTTATTCTGGATGAAGTCTAATAAGACTTGCTGGTATGTGCGGTAGGCGGGCGTCTTAATTGCTACCATAGTTGGACCCTGATACGAGGCTAGCGAAGAGACACCCCCAAGGCGCTGAATTGGTCAAATCAAACAGCGCGCGCTTCCCTCGACTTCCGGTTACGCATTTCCGTCCCTTTTCACGAAATCACTCCAACAAATATCCATCAACCGAGAGTAAAGATGTTACACATCAAAAAATGGAGACAAACACAATCACACATAATTAGAGAAGAGAGATTTTCCCTAAAAGCAATATTATGAAAAATAGCAATGTTGATTGGAGGGAAGCCAGAAATAGCATAAACTGACTCGTAACTTATGGTACGATAAACGCAATTGACCCTCAAAAGTATACTTCTTTGTATGTGTCGCAAATATTTAAAATTCTTCCATTTAAGTGTCTCACCCCAAACTCTAGAACCATATATAATGAAAGGTTCAATTCCTTGCTTATAAATGAATGAATGTACGTTAAAGTTTATACCGAACGTGTTGCGTGCAATCCGATTTAATCCCAGCTGTAATTTGTCACATTTCTCTGATGTGACAAATTAGAAAATTTAGTATATATATTCCACTTGTCTTACCATAGTCAAGGAAGTTCCATCGAGATATAGCTGAAATACATCATAGCGAACGTTTCGTTTTGCAATAGCCATCACTCTGGTTTTATCAGGATTAAAGTCTAATTTAACACCTTCTAACCATTCAGAAGCAAGCCTATTTTTATCCTATTTGAGGGCTGAAATATAAATATTTTTAGTATGAATCTTTTCAGATCGTAAATTGTAAAATATTGGAATTTTTATGTTAATTTAAAATATACTGTTTTCATTCCTAAAAACATTTCGATTTTTTATAAATATAATTTACTTTTGTTTTGCTGACACGATGAGTTTGCATTAGCTATGTATTTAAGGAAAAATGAACTAATTTGATATCAGAATGTAAATCGTTTTTGGCATGATTTTGAAATCGCACCAAATAGATTTTAATAGAGAAACTCTATTGCTATAGTTTAGTAATGTTATCTTTCTAAATTGGAGAAATTTTACTACTATTTGGCTGAAAAATCTGAGCGTATCGATATCAAATTTGTGCTGGAAAAAGGGTAAATAACTATTCTAACCTTTTTAGATTTGTTTTGTGTTGCTTTTTCCAAAACCACACATAATGATATCATTTTAATAAGAGATGTGTTTTGTTGCTTGTTTAATTAGTGAAATAAACTTAAGAAAGATTTAAAACAAGTGCGTAATTTAGTGTCTGAAATTAAATTCATTATTAAAAATTTTAAAAGCTATCCGGATGTCTTAGAAAGCAATATCTATTAATTGTAGTTTTTTTTTTAAATAAAAAGTGAGTCTCTGTGTTTCCAATTTTTTTACAATATTTCTCATATTTAAATTATATACGGCATAATCATGCGAGATCAACTTTGAGAAAAAATGACATATAATGTTTCCTCAGTTTTTTAAAAAATCACACCCTAAAAATGTTATTTAATTTTCAATTTTTTAACATTATTAAAAAGGTTTTGATAGGGTACTTCGAAATACAAGTGTGCGATATAAAAATATTTAAAGAACTTTTAAATTAAGCAAACATTTAAATACATTTTACAAGCTCATTTATTTTATCTAATAACTATATATTATGATTATTTTCAGTAAATTATCGGAAGAAAGAAGATAACTATGTTTTGATGCCAGGTATGATTTCTTACATTTCGAAATAATTAGAGAGAGTTTTCTTATTATGAATGAAATTAAAAATCAATTCACAGCATTTTTTTTTAGATGATAGAAATGAAATCGGTCGCTGTCTAGAAAAATCCGACAAAAAAGAAATTGATAAGTGTGAGCCTGGATTAAGCCGAGTGTTGGAAGGTGTGGTACAAGGTGATCCCTCGTCGCATGCAACTTTAAGGTGTTGTTCCCTTAAAGTAATATAGTATTTTTAAAACATTCGTTTTCGAAATTTTTACTGTTTTTTCTTATTAGAATGTTTCTATCCTTTCCAAAACTGCTGGCAATTTCTTTAGATCGTTAATTTTTTATTATCAGAATTAAAGTTTTTTTTGAGTGAAAGAAATTTTCAATATGAAATATTCAAGCATAAATATTAAAATTTTATAAATTCAATACAAATTTTCCAATATTATACCTTTTAAGTAAGTATTCAAACATGAACACCCAAGCAAAGAATTTCCTTCCAAATAGTTTTGATATGTGTCGTCAGAATGTTCCCTTTGAACGAGGTGTTTCAAATTTTCAACGATATCCGCGCAATCATTGTGTATTATATCAGTAACACAATAAATTGTAGTGAGATTAAGGTGAACATAATTTATCGTAAGAGGTTTAGGAAGAAATAAAGAAATATGAAACCCATGATAGTAATGTAAACGACTAAAGTTCCATGATGATAAAATGTATAGAAAATCTTTCTTCCCCAGCATCTTTTATTACAAGATGTGTGACCTTGGACTATCTTCAGAAAGTTATATATTGTGGACCAAAAGGGAGACTGATACTTAATTTTTATCACTTTTATGAACAGACAGCTCCACCTCGAATGATGAGTTTCTCATCATTTTAGCTTCAAGGAGGACCTGGAAATCAGACGGTGTACTTAGATTGATATATTTCACACTCTTTAAGTGTGATGGTTTTATATTTAGCTGCTTTTTTTTCGAAAGAGTTATTTCCTTAAAAACAGGCGAAGGATTAATGTTAGGATTATTTTTTACTTATTAAGCTTTATTTGTCAGTCACTCCGAATAAGATTGATATCTGAAGTGAACTGGAATTTTTAGACGAAGTAAATTATTGACATTTTGACTTAGCTGATTATTTTTCAATTTTATTTTTGGACAGTTGTCTTTACCAACACCATAACAAGCTTCTTCCCACACTTGATGACGTGTGTGTTGGTTTAAAAAAATAACGCAAAGATCTGCTAGTCTGACCTGCCCCAAACCTAAATCATAAGTTTTTTTAAAACTAAGGGAAGAAAATTTGATTCATGAATGCTTAACCTTCTCGTCGATTCCGTTTTTTCTTTCTTGTCTGCCACATGATTTATAGATCATTGCCCGTTGCCGGTTTAAGCAGGTTGCTTGAAAATGTGCATTAATATGTGTTAAGTAATCCCAAGTTTCAATGTAAAAGTAGCCCAATTAGCTTAAATAGGGTCGCCGTGGTAGCATAGTACTTAAGGTAACGGCCTCGTGGCCGGTGTGTCATGAGTTTGCGCCTAGTACTGCTGAAGACCCATCGTAAAGAGGAGTGATACACATCAAATCTGTCGGGAGCTCAAACGTCCTCCCGTTGGTGTGGTGTGGAAGTTAGGAGAGAGGGGTGCCAGCTAAGGTGTCGTCCTCGTCTCTTGACCTTGGATCAAAATTCCGAGGTCCGTTACCAAAAGCCCTCGAGTAGCTATATTGTGCGACATCAATATTTACTCACTCACCCCATGATAGAAAAATTAGCAACACTATTTTCTATGATAACTTTATTTAAAAATTCCAATTTCTAATCTTATTACATTAAAAGGTACAAATAAACTGACGATTGGAGTTGTGCTGCTTGAGGAAGGTTGCAATATCAATTAAAATTGAACATAAAATTCAGTCAGTTCATGTTTATGGTGGTTAAACGCGATTTTACAAGTGCTGTCAGATACGTTCTCATTATCTTAAAAACAATATATTTAAAGCGATAAAATGATTATTTCTCCCAAGAAAGAATTCTAAATTGATGCCAGGTTATTTTAGTTAACGCGTTGATATGAATCAATGATATGATTGAAATCTTGTATTGTTACCAATTTCTAAAAGAGGAAACGTGAAATTTTTATATCTTGCCTTAATTTTATAAGATTTTTTTTATGTCACTCTTTCTTTTAAAATATTTTGCTCGCTTTGAAGACAATATTAAAATATTTATTGATCTCAAGCAAATGCCTTACTGTCAAAAATTTGAAAGCTTATTTCTCTTTGGAATGTATTGAATTTAATTTGAATTATATATATTGGAAATATACAGTATTTGACTAAAAATTGCAACTACTGCGCACGGCTTTACATTTTGAATAATTGTGTAACGCCATGTGAATGTACTTTCGGAAAGCAATGCCAATGTCCATTTTTTTTTGAAAAAGAAAATACATTATGATATTTTCTTGTTGTTAAATTTAGATTTTTTCAATAAAAATATTTAAATTTTGAAAAAATTCCAGTAATTTGTTTATTTTTATTACGAAATTAAATAAATGAATATTTTAATTAATATATCCTGCGTAAGAAATGTAAATAATCTTACACATTTTTTTCACAGGCGACTACCACAGGAATCAGCTTGCTTGGGTCTTGCATTTAAAGCTTGCCCTGGATCTACGATCTATATTATTCGAAAGGTCATGCAGCTACTTTACAATATAAATCTAGGCATATCTCTTGACATTAACAGTATCTTGTCTCCTCCAGGTTTTGCTTAATTTTGTAATTTCATTTACTTTATTTTTATATTATGTATAATTTTATTAATGGCTATAAAATTTAAGATATTGGTGTAACATAGTTATAAATGCTTCATTAATCAATTTGAACATAATTTTCTTGTAAAATGTAAAGCAATATTATATACTCATTGTGTGTGATCATATTCTTCTTATTATTATTTACTTCTAAATAAGGCATGAAAACATAATCAGCAAATGATAGCGAGAAGAAACGAAAATATTTTCACACTGTTTTATTAGAAATTTCTTAGCTCTACCCATTATTTTTAATTTCAGAATTTTTAATGCATCCTTTCTTGTAAGAAAACTTTATAAGAGAACATTTTCAATATGAGAGGAAATATTTTTAGATGAAAGTTAAGATTAAAAAGTTTCGTTATTGAATTTTTATGCTAGTATGAATAATTTATAAAAGCTTAAAACCTAACCTTAAAATATGGTTCCCCTTTAATGATATTTGATATCTTTTTTTTTTTTTGCATTATCGAAAGTTGTTTGATGAAAATTCTCTTTGGAACTGTTCAAAGGACTCTAGCTTGCTTTCACAAATTTCTTTTCCTCTTTAAAAATTTTATCCTTTGGAGTTTTTTTAAATTTAGAAGGAGAATAGACGTGTATTGGATTTAAAATGTAATAAATATGGGAGTATATATATATAGAATGGAACATTTATCATTTTATTTTGAACTTAGAATTATAATAGAAATATATGGTCATATATAATCGTGATGAAGTAGTCATTGTTATTTTTCCACATCCTATTTGATTTCTTTACACTGTTCCTAGAAAGTCTGTTTAGATATTACCATAAAATTTTGCGATACAATTTCTATTTGGTAGTGAAAATTCGAGATTTGACACCACCACCGCTTGCTGGTGAATGCGTCTATCTATATGTGCTGACGTTGCTCTGAACATCAAATTTGCCACACTTCCTTCTTCTCGCCATCTTTGCTTCAACTTGGGCACCATGGACGCATCTAGGTGCTCCGACTGAGATTCGATGGCTGAGACTTTGAGATAAGATTTGACGTATGAACCAACTCGCTTTTCTTAGCTAATCGTAAAATTGTTGTGGGTATGGCAGCTGAATGGTCAGGGTTATGAATTCGTTGCCAGTGAGTTTTTAGTTCACGTCCTGGCGCTACTAAAGACTTGCTGTGTAGAGAGGATGATACACACTTGATATTTCAAGATTTAAAGTCCTCATGATGGCATGATGTGGAAGTTTGGTGTATTTGGGGCAAAACTCGTGTCGTTTTCGTCAGTTAACTGTAGTTAAAAATTACGAGATTCATCACCAATAGCCTTCCCGTTGTTTTAGAGCGATTTTAATAAAAAAAAAAATCAAATAAATTCGTAAAAACATCTGTTTGAAATCAGTGGAATTGCCTCTTTTGGCGGTGGCCTAGCATTCTTTGCTATTATACGTGTTCACCGCGAGAAGAAAAAATTTCCTTAATGATTTCTTTAGCAAAAGCATAGCGTCACGGGTATTGCCCACTCTGCAAATTGCTTCTCATACATCCTGCCCACATCGCTTACATTCATCGGTGAGGTGTGCCTCTTAATGTTGCATTTGCAATGCTTCGCGAAGGGTGTTATTTTACTGACTTACCTTGAAAACAGAAAGATAGAGAAATAAATTGCTAACAAAGTATATCAGTACTGAAATTAAAAATTATAGTGATACAAAATCTATTCGAAACTTATTTTTATCCTTTTCAAACCTAATTTTTTCGTTCGATATATGTAAAATTCTTTTTCCTTCTTGCTTTTCTGTTTGATAATGGAGAATGTTTTGCTTCTGTTGAAAGAAGAGCTAGCAAATTGATTTAAACCAATACAGATTAACCGGTTATTTGATAAAATTTATCTAACCATGGGACTCGGGTTTCCCGAAAAATCAAAAATTAATTATATATATTTTTTCAAGGGATGAGACTACAATTTTACTTTCTACTATTATTTATGAAGTAATTATATTGTGGAATTTATTTAAATTCAAATAAAATGGAAATATATATATGAATGATATAAATGAATGAGCACTGTTTATATATCCAATAAAACTATTATAACAGTGTAAGGGGACATTGTTTGTCAATAAATTAAAAAAGACAGAAAACAATACACAACAATTTTTACACCATGGTACAAATGTTGTGTGTAAAATTATCAAAACAAACAAGTGCAAAATTATCAAATTTGCTAAAATATTTGTTTATGAATAGTCAATGAATACCTTTTTTTTGAAATGGTAAGGAAAGAGATCTTAGTGTAAATTTTTCTCTTAATATTATTTGTAGAAGTTTTCATCTGTAAGTTTGAGTTCTCATCAAGTTATTATTTTTTTTACCATATTACTACAGTCATATTATATAAAAAAATGTGAGATTAGTCTTATAATCATTGTAAATAAGATGCAACAGTAACATATAAATTTAATACTATTCGATTTTATACTCCTATGTACTAATGACCATAATTTATGTTTGCCTTTTTGTTACGAATTCTTCCATTACTTTTTTTAAAAAAATTGCAAATTATAAAACCTTTCATCTATATTTTCATTTTTTGTGGAAGGAAACATTTTATACATTTTTCTATTATAGGACTGAAAGAGAATCATGTCATAGATATATTGTTTCCAAAGTATGCCCTACCAGGTAATTGAAATAATTTAAATTTTAAACTCTAAAAATAATTCTTTACGTTTTTGATACATAAGCTCACTGGCGAAATGATTGTATTGATTGATACATTTTTAAAACATCAATTAAATTAATGTTATCAGTTAAGTAATTCAGTCGTTAAAAATATTAATTTTAAAACATTATCTAATTTTGATAGTAGATGAATCGTTAGAATTTTTCTGTTTATTTTTCATATATTAACGTTCCTATCTGCATCGAAATATGACCAAAAATTACATTTTTATAAGATACTTTGTAAAATGTTGCATGCATATATATATATATATTATCCTATTTATACTTCAATTTAACATTCTCAATCACATCCCTCTACAATTAATATTAATTTTTAAAATTTTTTTGAAATCGCAAGAGAAAGGATATTAAAAATTTGTTTTTCATGTATGTTAACAATTAATCAAATATTACATTATTAGCAATTTTTTCCTCTCTGTAACTCTTACATATATATAAAACTGTTAAATAAAACTGTTTTAAAAAATTTTAACTCATGGCTCACATTCATACTTGAAAATTTAAGTTAATAATTTTATTAATGTAGATAGAGTAGATCGGAATAATATATATCATCTTCACATATTTCAAGTAAAAATAAAAATAAGAAAATGTTTCAATTTTATTTTTGAAACACATTTCAATGAATTAATGAAACATCTTATTCCGAAAAGACTTATGCTGTTAGTAAAGAATGAGTCAAGTAGCAAACTTTTTTACCTACCGTAAAAGCTGGCGTAAAATGTGTACTTTGAACGCAAAAAATAAGATCGAAACTTACGCGTGCCCGTTATATACCTGGTGTAAAAATTAGAGTTTTAAAAATGAAAAAAAAAAGATGATCATAGGAAAAAGTTAGACTTCTACATATATTGAAATAATGTTTATTTAAAAGAAATGACATTTTTTCCCCTTATGAACTTAAAGGGTTGTTATTCTAGAAGTATACAATTTTTTTCTAAAGCTTAGAATAATACCTCCAATAAATGACATCAAAACATAAGAGCATTTTGCACGTACGTTTCAGGTTTTTTTGTAAAAAAGTTGGTGTGCGTTAATCTGTGAATATACCTAAAAATTAAAAAATGCGACTTGAAAGCATAGGTACACGTTATACGGCGGCTCTTACGGTAAATAAATAAAAAATACTCTCTTTGAAGCACGCACATAAACACTCAAAATCGTCTTATGCAATTTCTGTAATTTAGCATTATTTAAAAAATGCAATGTTTAACTGTCCGCTAATTCTTCTATGCATTTTTATTAAGAGACCTTAGAATATAAATTATGCACTCTTATGCAAGTTAAACGAATATCATGATAACTCTTTTCCTTTCATTTATATTTCTGTCTGAATATTATTGATCAAAATCAAATGCTTGAAATAACATGATTATACTGACAGATTTAGATACACTGAGGTTAAGAGTGAACTAATTTAGTTGAGATTCTTTTTTATATATTTATAGCTTTGATTTCTGCGACCCCCCCCTTTGTTGCTGAGTTTTAAAAATGCGAATAGCGTTTTGTTATTTACAAGCATCATATTTTTTATGAAGCATTTATGAGTCTATAAAAAAGGTCTTTATAAAACTATTTTATATAATTAAAGACGATTTACAAAATTTTTTTACTTATAAACTGTGTTTTAAATTCCTATTTATGATAACTTATTTTAATCTCGGTTACTTAAGTTCTAAATGTGCGGAAAAAAGTTTTTAAACATATTTTCAAGACTGATATTACTAATTAAATTTCTTATACACTACAGTTTTAAAAGCTATTTAGAATTATTTGCTAATTCTTATCATGGAGTTCCATGTTGTTTAGTATTATTAAATAACTCCTTTTCCTTAAATATATGAAGAGTTAATCATGTTAAAAATTATTTAAAGACTAATTTTTTCTTTTTCATTTAGAGAACATCTACTAATATGGTTATTTATACCTGTTCTCTAAATTTCTTATGCAGCTATTTATGAAAGAATTTAATCTGAATTTTTATAATTCTTTAAAGATAACATTGTAAAGCCTGTTAAAGAGTGTCTTCTACAAACAGTATGTCAATTGGAAAATTTCTGTGGTGATCTCTCAGATGCTATGGTTAATGTTTTAATGAACAAGTCACTAACATTTCCTATAGAACAAAAAAGGTAAAATATCATATAATTACAAATATGATAACTTAAACCATTTTTATCTTAATTTGTGATTTTACAGCATATTCTTTTCTCCTGATATGTATAGTGAATGCATAGAAAGCAATTATAATAGTATTCTCAAGAAATGTTCTCCAGAAGGTGCCAACCTTACTGAAAAGTTACTACAGTCTGTCAAGAGGGCTTATAATAAATTGGAAAGTAAGTATATTTCTTTAGAAATATCGGAAAAGTTTTTTTAAAAAATTCTGATACTCTACTTAGAATTTTAATGTTAAAGATTAAATTAGTTTTTTTCTTACAGCAATTTATTTAAAATTGTTTGAGTAATAAAAAAAAAGATATGGGACATTTGTAAAACATTTGACTAACTATTTTACTCTTTAGACGACAAATTAGGCTCATATTCATTACTGTTAAAGTTGCATGTGTAATATATTTATTTACTGTTCAAAGTTATGTTGTACTACAGTACGACTTTGTTATCTATTTCAGAACTCAACATATCAAACCTTCCTTCAAAAAGGCTATATAATTTACCAGGTAATTTCAGTTTATTGCTTTCATCTCTGACATTTTAAAAATTATATAAAACAGATTTAAATTAATTTTTAAAAATCTATATTTTCAAATACTTTATTAGTTTTATAGAATTAAGTACATATTTCAAAGTGAGATATGCAACAACATTCATTATTTCTTTGAATTTATCATCAAGCTAGTCTGATAAGTATTTTGCACATTTGGAACTGTTCCCTACAAACACTATACAAATATGTTTGGGAATATAAATTTATAAAAATTTATACTTCCAAATCTGTTATAAAATTAAGATTTTAACATTACAAGTATAAATGAGGACGTAGTGTCTACACGGTGGTCCGACAGCAACCTTTCGACTGACGACTACTCGAATTGTCAGCTAGATGTCGCTGTCCACACATTGGTTTGTTATAAGATGATTTTTGATGATTAGTATAAAAAGAATCCCCTTCTAAAAATAAACTTAAACTATTTGCTAAAAAAATTATTAAATTTTAGAAAGCGTATTTTTAATAGATTTCAAACGCGATTTTACAAGAAATATCATCAAGATTTTCCACTTATAAAACTTAAAATGCAATGAGTGTTTTTTCGTATGAAATTCCTCTCATTACGTCATCTCGAATTATGGTAAAATGAAAATATTTTCAAATTTTAAAAAAAATTTACACGAGAAACTAGAAGGGTATGAAACATTTCCTCCCTTGATCGAAAATTTGTATGCAGTGAAACACCTTTAATTTTCGTCGCTGTTAAATGTTAGCAACTCAAACGAGGCTAAATTCCTTTTCCGATAGATTAAATAATCACCTTAGTTAAAACATTCGATTAATTCTTTAAATGAAATCTCCCCGTTTTATATAATTTTTTAAGTAGTTAAGTACTCTATCCCATGATCGTAAAACTAATTAAAATTTCAATGTTTTGTAAAATTTAAGTGAATATTTAACGATATAAAGAGTTTATATTTTACTTTTTAAAAAATAATTACAGAAATATAAAAATAACTGCTTTTAAAATTAAAAATTATTCCTCAAAAACGAATCAATAAAAAAAAAAGAATTGTTAAGTTCAGTTATGAAAAGTTCTCAAAGTCTTTAAGCGGTCTGTCAAATTATTTTTGATCTCTGTTCTGTAATTGATTCTTCATAAGGGGTTAGCCACTAAATTATAATTTTCAGTCATGGATTCACATGAAAAAAATTACAATCAGCAATCTGTAATCACTTAATATACTAAAATTACCCTTATTTTTTTTAAAGTTAATTAATAAATGCAATGGAAAGTTATAAAAAAATTTTGATATTTTTTTACTGTAAGAACAGTAATAAAATCCTCGTGCACCACAAAGTATCACACGGGGCTTACAAAAGCAAGTATAAATCACACATTACAAAGAAAAGAGGGAATTTTTTTTTGTTGAGGTTATAAAGGATTAGTCAGAAATTCACAGAACTTTTTAAAAGCACTTCTGGTGGAAAAAAGTTCGTGAAGATTCGGAGGCCATTTTATATTAAGTCCCTTGAAAGTCAGTCTTAGGATCTTTCGTTCTCTGACAAACTTGGAGCACAGAAAGGGCACATGTTCTACATTTTCCTCGCCACCAATATTAAAATCACAGAAAAATGATGGAACTGAATTAAATTTGTTAAAGTAGCTTAAAAGTTTCAATGAACAGTGAGAAAAATTGGGTTATTTTGTAATTAGTATAAAAATGATGACAGGGGAGCCTCTTATTAATGGTTGGAAAAAACTTTGATATTGGGTGTAAGGGAAAGTTCCATCATTTTTTCTCTAAAGGAAAAATTTCTCCCCCTTTTTATTTAAAATTTAATCCAAAATAAATTGTCCTTTGTTAGTTACTGCCGGTGTTCTGGCAGCTTATACAACTCCTGTGAAAAGAAGGTTTTTGTTTTTGATGTAAAGTATTCTTTCACTACCCCATTTGGATCCCCTCATAATTTATATATTCATTTCCATCAAGAAAGTTTTGCAGTGATCCAAACAGATGAAAGTTAGATGATGCAATATTAGGAGTATATACGGACTGGGGGTAAGGTTTTCCAATCAAAATCTGCAATTTTTTGTACAGTTTTTCTTGCTACGTGTGGTCAAGCATTGTCGTGATGAAAAATTACTCCCTTTCTGTCGGCCAAATATGGACGTTTACGTTGAAGTTCTTTATTCAAAACATCAAATGCAATAACGATCAGCATAGACCGTTTCATTTTCTTTTAGTACCTCATATGCACTACATCCTTGCTGTCCCGCCAAAAACACAACATAGTCTTCTGATACACGCCAGCTTTGGATGTGACAGTGATGTCTCCCCTTTATAAACATATGCCCTTTTTCTAACCTCTTGTCTATACACTATCCACTTTTAAACTCCAGTCATCAATAGGTCCAAAAACGTTCTCTTTTGTGATTAGCAAGATTTGATTAACGTATGGAAATTCTGTCCATTTAATTTTTTCCGTTTAATTCGTGTGACATCCAATCAGAGAATCTGGTCACGAAACCAAGCCTTTTAATGTGATCCCAAATAGTAGTTTGATGAATTCCAAGCTTGAACCCCTCTTCTGTGGAAATTAACAGGAGATTTGTTTTGATCATACTGAGTAGAACAACACCTTTGTCATCTGATGGCCTTTCTGAACTGGATTCATCTTTAAAAAAATCACCTGAACAAAATTCTGCAAACCATCTTTGACTTGTTCGAGCTGTTACTGGGTTCTTATCAAGCATGTCACACAAGTTTTCCCCCCTCCATCGTGTTTTTTAATTCCCTTTTTGAAACTCATACAACGTACGTCTTCAGTGCACTTTTACTTCACTTATGTTGACAGTTTTATAAGTTCAAGAAAACTAACTAAAATACAGAAAAATGTGTATAAATCATCAATCATATACTAATCAACTGTTTAAACTGGTTTCAGTCCGATCCAAATTCTTGATAAGGATAGCCAACGCATAAAATTGCAAGTGTTCAAAAACGACAACACTTTCCCTTATATCCAATAAAAAATGATATTGGAAAGAATAATACATAGTAATAAAATTAATCAATTTTTCAGATTGTACCATAATTCAGAAAAAAATCAATGTGATGACCTGAAATTGAATTTAGTAACTTTAATGAGAAAGAAGAGACAGAAAAATGTAATAATGGTGTTCGAGAAATTGTGTGTTTTAATTAAATACCTTTTTTAAGAAGTAGATTTGTAAATGGTACTTTTAATTTTATCACCGTATTATTTTCAATTAAATGCTCAATTAAAACGAACACAAATTCAAATTATCTATGACATTTTTGTGTTACACATTTCGCTTTATTTCACGCATGTATATCAGTATTTTAATAGAAGTAGTACGTGATAATAGTAAAAGGTTTTAGAAAATTTTTACTATATTAGCTTAATGTTCATTTTATTATCTATATAGGTGAACTATTCCGTACTATAAATTCATGTCTGGAAAAAATTGACCTTGTATCTTTTGAGCAATGTTGTCCTGGAATTACTGATGTTTTACGTGCATATCAGAAGGAAAAACCGATACCAGCTAAATTTGTTACATCAAGGTAAATTTGCACACTTTTTTACATTAAAAAACTTTGATGTACTAAAACAACTTGAATTGATTTGATTTATTTGATTGTACCTTGCTTTTTTAGAACTTGCAAGTACGAATGCATTTCATATGCTACTTCATCTTGCTCAAAACCGGATGCATCACAGTTGCAAAGCTTCATTGCTCTTACAATGAAAATGTATGAAAATAGTAAGTATATATATAAATATGTATAAAACATGTATATAAAATAAGTACATAATAACAACAATAATAATAAATAAATATTTATATTTCAGTCCCGTCATCTTTGGAATTACTTGACGAAATCGCAAGCTCTGTAAAAATTACTCTAAAGGATGGTTTGGTTTCAATACCAAGTAAGTTATTCTAAATTTTTGAAGTATTTATGAATTAATAAGATTAGAGTAACAAGCTGAAAACTCTATGAAAGGGCATTTAACAATAAATATTCGGATTTAAATGCAGTGTTGGGATATTAAATTGTTATTGATCATGAAGAGAAGAAAAGTTATTGAGAATTTTGTCTGATTTAAACGCTTATATTGTTTGATCTTTATACAAATTTAGTGAATTCTATAAAAGTGGAGTTAAAAAAATAAGCTTCCTTTTTTAGCTATTATTTTAGAAATGTTGAAGCTTAGAATAACAGTGAGGTTCAAATCCTTAAAATATAAAAGAACATGTAGATCTTTTAAACGTATGTAAATTGTGAAGAATATTTAAAATATTTCATTTGATATCCTTTGGGCTTATATACACTGCTGGTCACCGTAAACGCAACACCCTGAAAGAAGCACGCAAATAACATGAAATTTACGACATGCATTAGCGGAGGTGAGATATGCAAATGATTAGAATTTCAGCGCAGACACACATCACGCACGCCTGTGGCGCCACCTCAAAGCGCTATTTAAGGCTTGGAGATTTCGACGATTTCAAGTTCGGCAATTGTGTTTCTCTTGTGGTTTTTTCAAAAAACGATCAGTTATGTCTTGTAGAAAACGGCGATCAGCTTTTGATCAAGTATCCGAGTTCGACAGAGGAAGGATAGTGGCCTAGCGAGATTATGGATTATCTTTCAGATAAATCGGTAGTAGTGTTGGACGAAACAAAACAACTGTAAAGCGGATATGTGACCGTTGGATACAGCAGGGTAAGCCGGACCGACGTGGTCAATCGCATCCACCTCAGTGCACCACTTCACGGGAGGACAGGCAAATTGTGCTCATGGCAGTGACGGATCACTCAGTCACATCACGAACCATAGCGCAGCACATTGAGTCTGTAACGCATCATTCAGTGTCTGCGAGTACCATTCGACACCATTTACAGCAGAGTGGCCTGTCCACAAAACGTCCATTGCTTGGTCTACCCTTGACACTGAACCACAGACGTCTTCACCGCCAATGGTGCGATGAAAGAAGGATGTGGGTGGCAGAATGGACTGAAGTCTTTACTGACGAGTCACGCATTTGTCTGAAACACCACGATGGTCGGATTCGAGTCTGGAGACACTGTGGAGAGAGGATGCTGAACAGCTGCATTATGCACCGCCACACTGGTCCTGCACCGGGTATTATGGTATGGGGCGGTATTGGATATCACTCTCGCACTCCTCTAGTACGCATTGCCGGTACTTTAAACAGCCAGCGCTACATCTCCGAGGTGTTGGAGCCATTTGTCCTTCCTTACATTCAGGGCTTGGCCACAGCCATATTTCAACAGGATAATGCGTGACCACACTTGGCACGCATTGTCCAAAGGTTCTTCGTCAATCACCATGTTGAATTGCTTCCCTGATCGGCTCGCTCTCCGGATCTTTGGTCGATAGAAAACATGTGGTCCATGGTTGCTGAACGATTGGCCAGATTATACCTCCAGCTGCCACACCAGATCAACTCTTGCAACGTGTGGAAGCTGTTTGGTCTGCTGTACCCCAAGAACATATCCAAAGTCTCTTTGAATCAATGCCGCGGCGTGGGGCAGCGGTGATCTCCAACAATGGCGGCTACTCTGGCTGCTGACTCTGTCAGGAACCACACTTCACAGAAGTCTATAAATTTAATCATTTGATACTTGGTCAACATGTTACCTACAAAATAAATTTTGTTGTGCTATCTCTTGTCTTTCTTGGTGTTGCATTTACGGTGGCCAGCAGTGTATATATACTTTGTATGAAGTAAAATTAGTAAGACAATGATAGCAGGAAACATTTCTGTGACTAATTTTGAAGATAAAATGTAAAAAATACTTTCCTTTTATGACATTCCATCAGCATATCTCGATTTTAAAGAGACAGCGGAGAAAAAAATAGTGAAGGATTATTCATTAATTTTACCCTGAATATTTTTTTAGTTTTTAAAAAAATGTTAAACATGAATATTATCAAATAAGAAAATCTGTTCCGATGACAAATATTTTTGGAGTTTGCAGAAGTTTTAATAATGACTAAAAGTTCTCAATTATGTATCCAATTTCCTTTTTAAATAATGTTAGGGAAAGAGCGTACTTATATCACGTAATGTTATATAAAATTAAATAAATACAGACCTAAGATTTGTTTTCCTGTCATAATATGTGTCAGAAAGTAGGATGAGCAGAAATTTTGTGTCTAATGTTGATTATTTTACATGAAACGATTGTAACTAATTTCAGTGGTTCCAGAATCAATGTGAACTTTTTTTTAGGTGAAGAAATGACTGGTTTATATATCTGATTTAGCTTTATTTATTAAAAAAAGCAGTATTTCATTGAAATAGAAAATTACAATTAGAAGAAAAGTTTGCTTCTTAATTTGTAACATAAATTGTTTTTACTATTATCCCTTTTGTTGTCTTGATTATTACCGTTATATTTTTGACATCTTTAGTTTTTGAACTTTCGAATGCACTCTAAAAAGAAAAAGACTTCAAATTTTAAAATAAGTTGTTGTAAGTTTAAGAAAAAGCTATAAAACTAATGCTATATTAAATAAATAGAACGATATTCAGAATGAAGAAAATGTTTACTTTTTGCTGGTTATCTCCAAAAGTCTGCACAAATTTTAATAAAGTTAGTTATGCTTATGATTCATATATAATTCATACAAGAAATACATTCAACAATTAGAGTATTCCCGCATGATCACGCGTATGACTCATCATAATGGTCAAAACAGATATGATAGAAAATGGGTGAATGAAGAGTATAGTCCTCTTTGACAGTTATAAAAGTTTTGAAATGTATCTTCTATTTCCAGAAATTTTTCGACTTAATGAGCCTTACGCAAAAGAGCGTTGTCATCCAAGTAAATTAAATCTGGGCCAACTTCACCCAAGAAAAGAGAACGTAGGGGGTTCTTATACCTCCTATACCTCACAGTAGTCACAAAACCTCCCTCTGCCAAAGACATTAAGGTCTGCACACTCGATCATTTTGATGCCTACTCAGACCATCAAACTTTTGATACCGATCACTTTTTAGAATATTAGAAGACATTAAGGGATACCAGGTTTCTTCCAAATGAAAGTATGCCAAAAGAGGCTGTGTATCTGGATCAGAATTCATCACTAATACAATGATCTCCCATTTATTCCTGCTTCAATATTGGTATTCTCTGCATTATATTTAACGGGTTCTATTATATTTAAAAGTACGCGGGGTCAAACAATATATAGGTTTTCTTGTAAACGGTACCTTATTAGCCTTTTGGAAACAATAACCCTTACTGTGCTCGTATGAAGTTCACGGGATAACTCAGAGAGACTATTACATTCTTATTATACCGAACTTTTGAACGACTTTTACTGTTTTAATTTTACAGATCTGGTTTCATAAGTTGCATCCAACATTGGGTGTTATAATAAGTCTCCAGCCATCTGCACTTGAGGACACTCTGCAACAAGTGTCCCGTCGATTCTATTATGAAAAGTTAATGGTATGCTCTTACAAAATTTTTTCTCTATGCGTACAATTCACACGTGCGTGCTCGTTTATGTTATCATTTCTTAAAAGTTTGCAGTTTTATTTGAAAGCATTGGTTTTACCCTCACCCAGTACATTTTAAGGAATTCGACTAAATACGCAATTTCTCTAAATTTTGAGCACCAATGCACATTACATTTTTAGAATAGTTTTTTATTGATGTACTATACATATTGTTAAAGTAAAACCACGAATATTTAAATAAGAGACGGAAAAAAATTAAAGTAAAAATTTCAAATATTCATTCGGTAACAACTTTGTAACTGCAGAGCTTTTTGGTTTTAGTTAGCCAGAAGATTTAAATATCACTGGTCCGCAATGAAAAGTAATAATTCAGGAGATACTGTAAGAAGACAAACTGTATGTGTGGTCAAATTAATCAGTGCTTGTATCTTAAAACAAATTACGAAATTACGATGTTTGTACTTCCTCTGCTATTTTTTGGCTTTGGATACTGTATGTAAACCTATCAGTCTATATGAAATTATTAATAATTAATTATATTCTCTTTTGTTTCATATCCAAGTAGGAATAAAAAGTAATTTTTTTAATAACATACTAAATGACTCATCTGAAATGTTTTTCTGAATAGGTGATGAAATAAGTGTTATAAAAGCATGCCAGGACAAGATATCTCCAAATCTGAATTTATGCTGCCCAAAATTAAACCAAATTGTGACTAACACTCTGAACACAAATCATATAACAGTTAAAAAGGAAGATTTGAAGTAAGAGACTTGTTATTTATTACACTAAAAGTGATCTTAAAGATAAGAAAAATAGTATAAATTGTTTTGACCTACAATTTAGACAATATATTCTTGCAAATTTTTTGTCTTAACTTTATATAATTAACGCACTAAAACTAAAATTTTCATGAAATAGCAAAGAGAAAAAGAGGTAAAAATGAAACTAATAGATTAAGCCGTATTCACATTTTTTTTTGTTTTAAGGCATAAAATGTACAAATTTTTCTTAGCTTAATTCGCCCATATTGTTAGCAAAAAATCGTATTTTTTTCCAAAAAAGGTAGACCGTTTAGTTACAAAAAACGAAAAATTACAATATTTATTGAAAAAGTAATAATTTTGTTGTATACCTAAAGCTTCCTTCGCTTCTTATTTACTCAGCACCTCTATTTAAATATTTGTTGTATTTGTTGACGAGCTTCAGAGTTCCCATGCTATTTTGTTCTGCCTCCAGTGCATTAAGCCAGGTGGTCACTGCATCCTCTAATTTTTTTTTCACTTCCAAAAAGTCCAGAAATTATTATCATATAAGATAGATGTTTAGTCTTAAGTTTGTGAGTGAATATATTAGCGTCACACTGTTCAGCTACACGAGGGCTTTGGGCGACGGACCTCGTAATTTTGAACCATGGTCAAGTGACGAGGACGAAATCTGATGTTTAGTCTCAAAGTCCTTCCATTGGCATGAGATGTGTAAGTTTTTTCATATTTTTCTGCTATACTGTCTGTTTTTTTTAACGAAAATATTGTAATGTACCGATATATAACGCTTAGCTTCTTCTTATCTCACCCACAAGTATAGATATAAGTCAATCCCAACGAAACGGGTTCCAAATCTAATATAATACTAAGCAGAAGTCATTTGAAAATCCACAAGTTTTTATCTGACTCACCAATTCTAATTCAAATAAATAAAATCAATTTTTGCGTTTACACTAGCAAAAACTTCTTCCGCAAAAAATGGTGGATGCTGCAATCTCAACATCCACACCATCCCTCTTTTTTAGATTTCTTTAAATCATTTTAGATCTTCATACATCTTGGTTCCTTCACATGGCACACATAAATCAGTTAAACAATTCGTAAAATAGATTTTCCTAGAAGTTAGTTGAAAACACGCCGAGAACCTGCTACAATTTTATTTCACGTGTGTGTATGTGATCTAAAATAACTTGAAAGTATAATTTTCGAATGTTTTGCAATTTCTCCGATTTTTAACCCTTTACTTGAGTTTGTATAGTAAAATATTTCAATGTTCTTTACTAAACAAGAATAGTTATAACTTTGTATACTTACATTATTTATTTAATTTGTCATAATCATAAGAATAGATAAATTTATTTCATATTTCCATTCTTTAAAATTATTTAATTTATAATACTACATTTTTCTTTGTTAGATGGTGCACTGTATACTGTTATGAACCTTTAATTTTAGAATGTGAAAATCCTGCATCATTTCTCAATCTGGTGAAATTGATAATGGAAACTATAAATTCTACATGTACGTTTTTACATTTTCAAGTATATCTTGGATTTTTTTTTGCATTAAATATTCTTTGTGTGTGCACTTAAAAGAGTGAACGATATTATTCAGAATCAAAATAATGCTTCTAGGCATACTAAGTAAGGTGAAGGTGAAGTATTTTATCACGATGTTAAGAGGATTATTAGATTAAGGAAACTATTTACTAGAATCCCAAAAAATTACAAAATAAAAAGTGGAATAGCTACTAAAATGTGGGATTTTAGAAGTGTAGTCCGAGAAATTTTAATAAATCAAACAGTTCAATGATTTATATTTACTTAAGCTTCTTTCATTTATGCGCAAGTAAAATTTGTTTTGGAGATTCTCATTAAGATAAATATAAAAAAAATTGCTACTATATTATATGTTACTCTTTCAAATATATAAGAGAATTAAAGAGTGTATGAGTTCTTAAATTGATAAAATTGCAGCTAGCGATTTAGTTAAAAAACCTTTACCATTTCAGTTGATCTTACGAATTTTAAAAGTATGCTTTTGGACCACATATTTTTTCACGCAATCTTTTAAAATTTTATTTTTTAAATCCTTTTCTCTGCGATATTTTTTTAAAAAACAGTCGAAGAAACAAGTGCGTTGGAATTTCGATACTTGATAAAACTGTTTAGATTAACATTATTTATCATTGATTCAATCTAAAATAGTTTTCTCAAATTTATAAGTAAATTCATGTCTTACTAATTTGAAAATTTTTGCATAGAATTTAGTTGACTTTATTTTTTAAATGAAAACTATTAATTTGACTTAAAGACAAATAATTATTCTTAAGAAAGAATGCTAAGACTAATTTATATACTTCATCAAAAAAAAAATCGATATATTCGTTAACAGTTAAGAATGGACTTAAAAATAATTAATGTGAATGCTTAATGCTTATTTGTATCAAATTCAACATGAAAAATGCAGATTTTCAACAATGTACTGAAAATTATAACTCCGAACTCTTAAGTGATAGCGTAAATGTTTTTTCAATAAAACATATTTAAAAAAAGTTTGTTTTCTAGTTATGTAAACTAACAGTTGTTTCCACATATCTATTAACTTCATATCTTTGCCTAGCTTATTTTAACCAGCATAATTTTCAAGTAGTTTCTTAAAATAATTTCTGGAAATGAAAAGACAAACGTTAAAAATCTTAAAGATATCAACTGACTTACAAATATATTTTGGATGTTAAAAATATTAACTAAATATATTAAATTGTTTAAGCTAAAGTATGGATATGAATAAAAATTTTATAAGTGGATTTGCTGTCAAAAGGCAAGGACAAAGTACGAATAGTGGGAAAAAAGTATATAAATAAAAGAATTATATCAGGGAAAGCTTTGATACTGTAATGATAGAAAATAATTTTATTTATTATAACTTTTTTTGTGAACAGCCATAAAAATTCATCAAATTTGGATTTTATTAAAAAAAAAAAAAGATGTATATTTTTATTTTTAATTTTTAAGCCATGTTATGTTTTGAAATTTTCTAATATCTCCTTTGGCTTTATTTTATTGTATTATTCGAAATATATGAAAAATAGTCAAATGAAATACGATTTTTAGGGCACGATGTCTCACCTATTGCAATTTTTCCTGCTAAACCAGATTATAGATTTCCTAGTGAGTATGTTTCACGAAGAACTTATATTTTTTTCTTAAAATTGTTATTACGAGTATATATGCGTATAGGAATAGTTTTCTTTCAACTCTCAAAATCTAGATATAAACGAAAACTTTTATTGTGAAATTCACGTAACTTGGATGTGCTTTAATCCTTATGAATGTACATTTTAATACTTCAGGCGTCAAATAACAGATCTGAATCACATCTGAACTTTCTAATATAATAAATCTGAACAAGAAAAATGTTCTGTTGATAAAGAAGAATAAAAATGCAGGAAAAATTTCAACCGTGTATTTTGGTTCACATTGTTGATAGAATGATTAAATATATCCCCAAGGTTTCTGAATGATATTTTTTGTTACTTCATCGCTCATTTAGCACTGCTATCTAAGTAAAAGTATTAATCAAATAATCGTATTCATTTCAGTTATAAATAATAAAATTCTATGTGATTTGGGTGTTTACAACATATTAAAGGAATACAACACTATAAAATATAAACTTTCAGCATTGTGAGTGATGGCTTGAACAAAAATAATACCTTAAAAAATTAAAGAAACTGCAAAAAAAAAAAATCTCTTTGATTTTTTGTTACAATATTTGACATTAATGAAGCTTTCAAAGAAAGAAAGTTGAATTTTATTTATATCATAAAATTTTAATTTTATAAAAATAAAATTATTTCTGAGGACAAACTAATAAAAACTGCATTCGAAAGATATTTCACAAATTTTTAAATGGGCCGTATTAAAATATAATGTTATGCTTTTAAACTGATTGTTCAGAAAATATATAATAAAGATAAGATGGATAAGAACTGCTTTATTAAACCAAGAGTATTAAATTTTAAGAAAGAAATTTTTGTAATCGTGATTGAGCATATCTTTATTTACAGTATATTCAGGCGTATAAAACGCGCATTTTTAACTAAAAAAAAAAGGTAAAAATTTACGAGCACTTGAAAAAGGCCATAGGTGAAAAAAATAAAGGACGAGAAAAAAAAGTAGATTACTGGGTTTTTAAAGTTACTTTGATCCATAAATAAATAAAAATTTTCCGTTCCACCGAGATTATTAGATATACAAGGGGTGATCAAATGAAAAGGTACGAAACGACATAAAAATGAAACAGTTAAATATTTGCATATTCCGCCAAGGGAGAATGTAGCGAGACATCTCGGGATGCCATTGGAGACTCTGACTGGGATCGGATCATGCGCGGGTGCCCGCATGCGCAGGAGAGAGCAAAGGCTCTTATAAAAAGCGGCGTCCAAATGATGCGAGCACAAAATTACTCGAGCACAGAAAAAGCATTAACTCCGATGTGTACTGCGAGACACTCCGACGCCTACGCAGGTCCATCAAGAACAAAAGACCGGGGCTGCTCACGGAGGGTGTGGTTCTGCTCCATGATAACGCGCGTCCACACGTCTCCAGAATCACACAAATGGAACTGGACAAGTTCCAATGGGAGACGTTGGACCATCCGTCCTACAGTCCGGACATGTCACCCTGCGATTTCCATGTGTTTGGTCCACTGAAGAAACACCTGAAAGGAAAGCGCTTCAACTCGGACGACGTACTCAAGGACACTGTGAAGGACTGGGTCTCGTCACAGCCACAGGAATTCTGGGAACAAGGAATCCTGCGGCTTGTTCATCAGTGGGATCGTTGTGCTCAGGCTTATGGTGTATATTTTGAATATAAAGTCTATATTTGTACCCACCGTGTCGTTTCGTACCTTTTCATTTGATCACCCCTTGTACTACATTTTTTTAAATGACTCTTTAATTATGTCGGGTTTAATTTTATTATCCTCTCACACACCATATCTAGGTTTCAAAAGAGCATTACACTTATATATGTTTTAAGTTTCTTCGTACAGAAAAAAAGGCGTGTATTATATGTGGCGAATATTCCTAAAAATTAAAAATTGCAATTGGAATGTATTGGTGCACATTATACATCGGTATATTCAACGTCTCTATTATATTTAATTTTATTGTTAAATGAAATGTGTATTTTGCCCTGCTTGTAAAAATTACATTTTACATAAATTCTATAAAGTACATGTATTTGTTCGAAATATAAAAAAATATGTATGATATGTTACAGGAGACGTTTTATCTGGTCTTAAATTATGCTTGAATATGGTAACGAATCTTCAAGACTGCTGCGCGGCCTTTCCGAAGGCTTTAGAAATGTTGCTGGAAGATAAACCGTGGATTCCAATGAAATTTAATTTGAGGTAAGCCTGTGTAATGTATCGTATTCTGAAAAATTGGGTACATGCGTACAAATTCTGTTTTCAGAAAGAGTAATAAAATAAATGTTTAATGTATGAATTCCTAATGATGAGTAGCATAAAAATTTTAGTTATCTAGAGAGTGACAACGGCCAGATTAAGTTACGTATACATTTATTATGGGCAATTATTTACAAGGCTGAGTTGGAGGTTAGTAAAAAGTAACTAAATCATCCTTAAAAGTTACTCGCTGGATTTCACGAGGCGTCTATCTCATCCACGTCGCACAGTGGTCAGTTTTCCCGATCTGGCGCACGGAAACCCCAAAAATGAAATTGCGCAGAAATAAAAAACAACCCACAATTTAAGGTCCTCTTGAGTTCCCTAGCCATGTGGTAAACATTTTTTGTCAGTACGCGAATGGAAATTTTCAACAACCTTCGGTATATATCGGGTTTGTTCTTTCTACAAGAAACACTTGCGAGCCTCATTTTCCAGTTGGAAGTTCAATCGTTACGTCTGAAGAAGATTTTGCATATTTTGGTGGGATTTTTTTTGAAAATACAGGCCATGGATAAGTAATTTCTTGATTTGATTTTCAAATAAGGTTCAAGTTCGATTAAAAATTATAAAAGCATAACGTTTAGCACAGCATGTAACTCCTACTAAAGTATGTTGTTTTTTTGTGTTTAATGGACTAGAACTTTTGGGATTGACACGGATTGATCACAGTAACACTTAAGTCACATAGAGTAGATGTAGACCTTTAATTTAATACCAAATTTAGCTGCTACTTCCTGCAACTCCCATAGTTATGATTTTTTTTTCCAGCGTTGGCCGATGGTATTACTCGGCTTGCCTTATTCAATGTGTGAAAGAAAGAGCAGGATCCCAAGCGTAAAACTAATACTGTTTTGAATTTTGTTAGGACTACAACGGACTGTGGTAAATATGAAGACCAGCTGCAATTTTAATTTAGAAACACTGTTAAAATTTCTGCTCGTTTGTGTGGGGGGGGAAATGGATGAGATACCGTAGAAATGAAAAGTTCTTCTCCAAGCTGAATGATGCGTGGTTGTCGGGGATAGTAAGACTAATACCATCCAAATCAACTCCAGGTTGACCCTCAAAATCATTCGGAGAATTCAAGGCCACGGCAAAGAGGGAAAAAGTACGTCCTCTTCTTGCTTCAGCAAGCAAGCAAGAACTAGTATTTGCAACAAGAATGTCAATGCAAGCAGCTGGAAAAAGAGATGCTGCCTTAAGTTTGAAACAAGCTACTACTTGCTCACCTAGGCGTGCTATTCGCCTGAAGAAATGCTTACCCCAACATCCAGAATTGGCAAAAAAAAAAAAAAAAAAGACTGACCAAGCCTTGGCTCTTTATGACGACACCAAAATGTCAAAAGGTCATTATAATAGAATAAAATGAAATAGCAAAGAGTTCCACGCTGATATTTAGCCCAACTATAATAAGCTTATAGAGTCTAAAATTAACTGTTATCCTCCTGGTATCGTTATTGATGAAATATCAGCAGAGGTTCCAATGCAAGTGCTTTTTTACCACACCTTATGCAGATTAGCCAAAGCTCAGGAAGATGTTTTAAAACAAATTGATACCCATAATAGCATCATATCAATGAAGGCGAGGTATAAAGCTGATGCATGGTAGACACCTAAAGGTTCTCCAGGGTAATAATTTTATAATTTTAGTTCTTCCATCAGTTGTTTTTCATAACATTATAATATTTCGATATTATGTAAAGCAAAAACTTTAAATGTGGGAGATATTAGGCTTTTGGTTGAATTTTAGCATATATCATTTCATTACTTTTTTCTCCAAAATTAATTAAGATTTTGAAAAACTCGATCCCTTCCGGTTGTTTAAAACATCCTTTAAAATATTACAAAAAATTAATTAACACAAAAAGAATAAAATTTAAAAAGTTTTCAAATTTTTAAAACAAAATTAAATTTGTAAAATTTTGTGAAAAATATGTGCAAAATTTTATCTCGAATCATTTTTTAAAAATAGAAACGTTATATGAAATGCTAAAATATAATTTTTAATTACATAAATAAAAAAAATGCTTAAAGAGTTCCGAGTCCTTTTAAAATTGCGTATTAACCTTTATTGTATATGTACTTTGTTATGTTTGATTGTATTTGTTTAAATATGTTAAAATTTAATTTTTTTAACATGCCACTTTATTTCTCGTATAAATTCTCCCATGTGTCAAATTACTGTTTCTGTTAATATTCTTAGATCCTTGTTTACAAACTAGTTCTCCTCAGCAATCATTTATTCTTGATCAAATTCAAACTTAACATAAATTAGTTAAGACCCTATTCACCTTATTTATTGGTAAAAAACAAAAGAGAATAGCCAATATACATTAATTACTACGATTTTTGATCATTAGATATAATTATGAAAACTTCAAAGCCATAAAATAATTATCGTGTGCCAGTTCGGGAAAAATGACCACTGTGCGTCGTTCCTTCGTCTTCTGTCTCGACTGCTACTCTCTCGTCTTATTTCCTGTGGTTTCTTGCTATATGTCTCTATTGGTCGATGGTTCGCACATTATCCTCGAGCTACCTTATCAGCTAGGTAAGGCTCTCTTGGTATTACGTCAGCTGGGAATCTAGGGATGGATACGATTACGTGCACAACTTCATTCCTACAGTATTGTTAGCAAATTTTGATAAATATGAAAGAAAAAAAATATTAATAGGTTGTGAAATTTAATGCTAAAGAAAATGCAGTTTAATTAAAAAGATTCGGAGATATAAATTTTAAAGTTTAGAGTAATATAACTTTTAGAATAATTTAGCTTTATGATTAACTTTCACTTTTGATTTAAGTTAATTATAAATAGTAAATAAAAATTGGCTTATTACTGATTTAAATTTCTATGAGAGAAAACTTAATTCAAACCCAATTTCGAATAAATTAATTATTTATTTGTACAGAATGTGAGTGGCTTATAGAACACAAGAACGTTTCTGGAAGAATTTCAATAAACTTAAAATGATTACTAAGGTTTAGTCAACGAAAATATTAGTTAGTTCAATGACCAATTATTGTTCAAGGAAATAAATAATTTATCATGCTTAACTGCTTAAAATATTTCATTTCTATTGTCACTATAACATTTTCCAAATTTTTAAAGATGATTGATGGGTATCTGAAAGTTATTTCTTCCAAAATCAATAGAGTAACAAATTATATTTACCTGTAAAATTTAAAGAAGATATAAGTTGTTTTTTTTCAAATGGGGGTTTCCACTTATTAGTTCAATATTTTTGCTTTATCTTGTTCTCAATTTGAAACTGTTTTATTAAAAATTATGAGGAAATAAAATTTATTTAAGCACAGTAAATATTTTCACAAATGGCTCATCACTTTTAGAAAATGCAGATCTGCTTGCTATAAAAACGAGACAAAGGAATGCCCCGAAGAATCAAGAGAAATTACTTTGGCTGTTATGGTAGGACTGGTTAATTACGTTGATATTAGTAAGTATTTATTTAATTTTTGATAAAAATTTCATAGGAAATATTTTATAGTTCCTGATTATTATTTCTGATTTTAATTATTTTGTCAACTGAAAGAAAGTATGTGTAGTTCTTTTTGAAGCAAAGTTCATTAAATTGAGCAAGTATTGCAAGGATTTCAAAGATTAACTGACTTTTATGAAAGATATTATTATTATTAATGTTTTTCAACACTATATCTTTGTTTCATTGAAAGTGGTCATACCAAATAAATACGAATTATTTCGTGAAGTAAAACTTCAATTGTTCGATAAAACTTTCAACCTCAAAACAACAGAAATAAGATAGATTAAAAAGGAAGAAAAAATGCCTTATCTCTCTGTGTTTATTACTTATATTCGTTTTGGAAACAAAAAGTTAGATTATTATACGACGCTTTTTAATAATGAAAAGTACTTTTATAAATGACAGATATTTTTAATCTATAAAATTGATCACAAGTAAAACACTTTTTAGTTAAAAAATAGTACGTAATAATTTATTGAAAAAAAATTCCTTCAATAATTATGCTATATTTATATACCAGATAAATATACTTCAGCTACTAGATAAATTAATAAGAATTCTTTTAGTTAATGCTTGAAAAGAAGGATCCTTGTCGTATATTTTAATTAGCAGCTCTTTTTTATTAAAATGAAAGTCTATCAATGAGAACAATACATTTGCTTTTCCAACGTTGAATAAGAAGAAGATTAAAGTTATGGAAGAGCAAATTTCAAAAGTAATTAATATGTTAAAATGGCTATTATTGAAGATTTATCTTTGAAATTCTGGATTAAAAAGTCTGCGCAAAAATTTATCCTAATTTAGCTTCTTTCTTGCACATGGTAGTTTTTCTATTGGTTGAAGTGTGAATATTACTATTCCAAAATGGAACTTTACCTATTGAAACAAAATGACATCTTTTTCAATGCATATATATATATATCTATCTATATATAATATCTACTCAATTTTATAGGCAAGAAATCAATTGAATGCTTAGAAAAAATTGAAGAAGATTTTGATAGATGTTGTTATGGCATGACTTCTGTGATATTTTCAATTTATCAACACAAAGGAACTTGCAAATTTCCTGATGCATTAGAGTAAGATTTTTTTATCTTTCTGCTATTCTTTAATTTTTACATCACGTTGTTTTTACTCCTTAAATTGCTCAATTTCATCTTAAATTTGTAAGTAACTTTATTTTCAAAATTCATGTTATTCGTGTTAATAAGAGAAGAAACAACAAAGTTACAAATGATTTATGTGATTGTTGAGGAAGATGAATTTTTTGTAAGATCCTAAATAAATTACTATTCATATTATCTGAAATTTAAGTAATGTTTTCGCATCACTGAATTTTATTAAATTCGTAATATATTTTGCCTGAAATACAATAATTAAAAATTTTTCTACTCTCTGTAGAGATAATTGCAATATCTCCTGTGCCATGCAAACTCTGAACAAATGTGATGTTATAGCAGCGGATATGGTCCAAAGAATCATGAAATATATCTTTGAATACAAGCCATATTGTAAGTAATGATTTAATGAAATAACAATGTAAAGGCTCTTGAAACTAGTATAAATACCCGAAATTAAATACGAATTCTTTAAAGAATGAGATGATTATAATCAAACGCTGGTAATCTTTATTTAAATTTTCATATGGAAGAATTAATATTTTCTAATGATATGGATAAAATATCAATTTATGTAATGTATGAATATTTTACAAAGTCGGAAAGTGTTCATGCACATTACTGAGTGTTTCTTTTTAAAAATTTAAATGTTCATCATAAAAATAACTGTACGAATTAGATTCTGTATTTGAAAATTTTCTAGCCATGGTAGTCAAAAGGTCTCGGTCATGCACTCGTGAATGGCGTTATCTAGTCACGAATTCAAGTCCTTATTACCACTGAAGACCTACGGTGCAGAGGGGTTGAAGAACGTTACATCTCTCGAGGCTCAGTCTTTACGTTGGCGTAATGTGAAAGTTTGGGGAGGCTGAGGTGCGTCCTCGCGTAACTTGATAGGAGTTAAAATTATGTAGTCCGTCACCAATAACCTTAGTGTAACTTCAAAGTACAACTTAAAAAAATCAAATCACATTTTAAAAGTATTGAAAGAAAATAATAGATGCAGAACACCTGAGGGAGTTTAAATATTTATTTGTAAGATTTTTATCGAAAATTGTAAAAGAAAATTTTAAGTTGGAGAATAATTATAATATTTGCCATAAAAGGAAACCTGAAGGAACATAAGACGAATTTTAAGAAATCCTTAATTATTTTGTAAAGAAATAAATTAGTAAACTGTTTATGATTATATTCAAATTTTCTTTGCATTAAAATTAAAATGACAATAAAATAAATTGCAAAAAAAAAAAAAAAAAAAAAATTGACAAAATCAGCATTTCTTGATGAAATGTATTTGAATATTTTTAGTAATTAAGATTAACTTTTCAAATGAATCTTTAAAAAAGGGTTTTTATCCTTACTCTAATTATTCTTATCTTATACAAGCAACGAAACTCCTATAATGTTATTTAATAGATCAATTAACATTAAACATTTAATTAAAAGATAGTATTTTTAATCGTTTTAAAAAATTTAAATATTTTCTTTCTATTAACTAATTATGTTAATTATAATTAATTTACATTAAAAAATGCAATTTTTAGAATTTATTGCTACATTACACATAATTCAGAAGGTTTATTTATATACTATTAGATTTTTATTCAATACCTTTCAACTCCTGATTCTACTTGTGAATTCAACTCCTTCCAAGAATAATTAAGTGGTAAATTAAATTAAAAATTTTTCAGTATAAACCTTATGTATATCACAGTCTATTTAACCAATTTATCTAAGCTTTTCTTAGACTAAAACAATTTTCAAATTAACTAAATTAATTACAGTACTAAAAATCGAATTATTAAAATGAATAAAGACAAACAAATATATGTAGCTAAAAAAAGCTACGAAGAATAAAATAGAATTCGATACTGAGAATTCAAAATTGAATTTTTGAAAAAGAAAAATACACAGAAACATGCTTCTATAGAACATTTAGTTTACTATCGAATTCATACGAAAAGTAAATATTTGAATTAAATATTTTAAGAAAACTCAAGTATACTTTGAAAATAATTTTTGTACCTAAAAAATTTTCAAATAAAAGAATAAGAGATACTTACAAAAAGAAAACTATTCCTTTAAAACACACTACACAAAAAATAAAAAAATTACATTTCTAGGGTATTCGAACATTCTGCGAATCAGGAACAAAAGCATTTTAAGATTTTGAGCAATAGAAATTGTATGCCAAAATAAAAGCAGAAATTTTTCTTTTTTAAAAAAAGTTAAAATAATACGCCCATTAATAGTGATTATGTATATTTATCAGGTAGTAACGGTGCAGTTACTACAGAAATGGAGAAATCAAGTACATCATATTACACCGAAAGGCACAGTGGCTCATATGACGCAAATAAAACAAATGAAGCATTGAATTTTGAAGTATCTAGAGCAACGTCCAAAGCAGAAGAAAAAGAAATATCTCCTGGTATAGGAAATATTTTCACTGTGGAACCTAGTAAAATGTATCATACCCAGACACAAAGTAAAAAGTACGTTTCTGAAGAAACCAGAGAATCAGGAAGCTCAAAACTGTACAATAAGTCATATATAACTGAACAACCTAGTGCAAAATTTAGTAGTGAAAGTAATACTGGTATTTATACCTATTCATCTGATGAAAAATCCCCTGATGATGAGGAACTCAGCAAAACATTTAACCCTGAAAAAGTAAATGATCAGTATATTTCTGAAGGCTCAGGTCCTTTAGGAAGCACAGAAGAGTACAGTAAAACATATATAAGCGATCTGACCAGTCCTGACATTGGGGAATTTAGCAAAACAATTAAAGCTGGAAGAGAAAGTGAACAGTATGTTTCTGAAGACACAAGTATATTAGGAAGCACAGAAGAGTACATTAAAACATATATAACAGATATAAGTAGTCCTGACATTGGGGAACTTAGCAAAACATTTCACACTGAAAAAGTAAGTTATAAGTATGGTTCTGAAGACTCAAGTCAATTAGGAAAAATAGAACAGTATAGTAAAACATATCTAACTGATGTAACTAGTCCCGACATTGGGGAAATTAGCAGTACATTTGACGAAGATAAAGTAAGTGAACAGTATGGCTCTGAAAACAAAAGTCAATTAGAAAGCGCAGAAGTGTCCAGTAAGACATATATAACTGACCAAACCAGTCCAACATTTAGTAGTGACAATAATATTGTTATTTATACATATTTGTCTGGTGAAAAAGCTCCTGACATTGATAAACATAGCAAAACATTTGACGTTGAAAAAGTAAGTGAGCAGTATGGTTCTGTAGAAACAAGTCAAACAGGAAGCTCAGAACATTTCAGTAAAACATATATAAATGATCTCACTAGTCCTGACTTTTGGGAACTTAGCAAAACATTTGACACAGAAGAAGTAAGAGAACATTATAGTTTTGAAGACTCAAGTCAATCAGGAAGCACAGAAAAGTACAGTAAAACAAATATAACAGATCTAACTAGTTCTGATATTGGGGAAATTGGCAAAACAATTGACACTGAAAAAGTAAGTGATCAGTATGCTTTTGAAGATTCAAGTAAATTAAGAAGCACAGAAGAGTACAGTAAAACATACATAACAGATCTATCTAGTTCTGACATTGGGGAACGTAACAAAACATTTAACACTAAAAGAGAAAGGGCACAGTATAGTTTCGAAGACTCAAGTCCATTAGGAATAACAGAACCATACGAAAAAACATATGTAACTGATGTAGATAGTCCAGACATTAGGGAACTTAGAAATACATTTGTAATGGATAAAGTAAGTGATCAATATGGTTCTGAAGACTCAAGAGAATTGGGAAGCACAGAAGAGTACAGTAGCACATATAAAACCAATCTATTTAGTTCTGTTATTGGAGAAAGTAGAAAAACTTTTGAAACTGAAAAAGAAATTGCACAGTATAGTTCCGAAGGCTCAAGTCAATTAGGAAGAACAGAACCGTACAGTAAAACACATGTAACTGATGTAGCTAGTCCTGACATTGATGAACTTGGAAAAACATTTGCCGCGGAAAAACTAAGTGATCAGTATGGTTCTGAAAACAAAAGTCAATTAAGAAGCACAGAAGAGTACAGTAAAACATATATAATAGATCTACCTAGTTCTAAAATTGGAGAACATAACGAAACATTTGACGATGAAAAAGAAAATGTACACTACATTTCTGAATTCTCAAGGGATTTAGAAAGAACAGAACGGTACAGTAAAACATATGTTACTGATGTAGCTACTCCTGACATTGGGGAACTTAGAAAATCATCTGCCATGGAAAAAGTAAGTAATCAGTACGGTTCTAAAGACTCAAGTCAATTAGGAAGCACAGAAGAGTACAGTAAAATATATAAAACAGATGTAACTAGTTCTGATATTGGGGAATTTGGCAAAACACTTGACACTAAAAAAATAAATGATCAGTATAGTTCTGAAGACTCAAGTAAATTAAGAAGCATAGAAGAGTACAGTAAAACATATATAATAGATCTATCTAGTTCTAAAATTGGAGAACATAACGAAACATTTGACGATGAAAAAGAAAATGTACACTACATTTCTGAATTCTCAAGGGATTTAGAAAGAACAGAACCGTACAGTAAAACATATGTTACTGATGTAGCTAGTCCTGACATTGGGGAGCTTAGCAAAACATCTGCCGAAGAAAAAGTAAGTGATGAATATAGTTCTGAAGACTCAAGAGAATTAGGAAGCACGGAAGAGTACAGTAAAACACATGTAACTGATCTAACTAGTTCTGACATTGGGGAACTTAGAAAAACACTTGACGCTGGAAAAATAAGTGATCAGTATGGTTCGGAAGACTCAAGTCAATTAGGAAGCACAGAAATATACAATAACACATATATAACAAGTCCATCAAGTTCTATCATTGGGGAAAGTAGAAAAAAATTTGAAGCTGAAAAAGAAATTGCACCGTATAGTTCCGAAGACTCAAATCAATTAGGAAGAACAGAACCGTACAGTAAAACATATGCAACTGATGTAGCTAGTTCTGATATTGGAGAATTTGGCAAAACACTTGACACTAAAAAAATAAATGATCAGTATGGTTCTGAAGACTCAAGTAAATTAAGAAGCACAGAAGAGTACAGTAAAACATATATAATAGATCTATCTAGTTCTAAAATTGGAGAACATAACGAAACATTTGACGATGAAAAAGAAAATGTACACTACATTTCTGAATTCTCAAGGGATTTAGAAAGAACAGAACCGTACAGTAAAACATATGTTACTGATGTTGCTAGTCCTGACATTGGGGAACTTAGCAAATCATCTGCCATGGAAAAAGTAAGTGATCAGTACGGTTCTGAAGACTCAAGTCAATTAGGAAGCACAGAAGAGTACATGAAAATATATAAAACAGATATAACTAGTTCTGGTATTGGGGAATTTGGCAAGACACTTGACACTAAAAAAATAAATGACCAGTATGGTTCTGAAGACTCAAGTAAATTAAGAAGCACAGAAGAGTACAGTAAAACATATATAATAGATCTATCTAGTTCTAAAATTGGAAAACATAACGAAACATTTGACGATGAAAAAGAAAATGTACACTATATTTCTGAAGACTCAAGTGATTTAGAAAGAACAGAACCGTACAGTAAAACATATGTTACTGTTGTAGCTAGGCCTGACATTGGGGAGCTTAGCAAAACATCTGCCAAGGAAAAAGAAAGTGATGAATATAGTTCTGAAGACTCAAGAGAATTAGGAAGCACGGAAGAGTACAGTAAAACACATGTAACTGATTTAACTAGTCCTGACATTGAGGAACTTAGCAAAAAATTTGACGCAGAAAAAGTAAGTAATCAGTATGGTTCTGAAGACTCAAGTCAATTAGGAAGCACAGAAGAGTACAGTAAAATGCATAAAACAGATCTAACAAGTTCCGATATTGGGGAATTTGGCAAAACACTTGGCACTGAAAAAATAAGTGATCAGTATGGTTCTGAAGACTCAAGTAAATTAAAAAACACAGAAGAGTACAGTAAAACATATATAATAGATCTATCTAGTTCTAACATTGGAGAACATAACAAAACATTTGATGCTGAAAAAGAAAATGTACATTATAGTTCTGAAGACTTAAGTCAGTTAGAAATAACAGAACCGTACAGTAAGACATATGTAACTGATGTAACTAGTCCTGACATTGGGGAACTTAGCAAAACATTTGCCGCTGAAAAAGTAAATTATCAGTATGGTTCTGAAGACTCAAGTCAATTAGGAATTACAGAAGAATACAGTAAAACATATATCACTGATGTAACTAGTCCTGACATTGGGGAACATAGTAAAACATTTGACGCTAAAAAAGAAAGTGAACAGTATAGTTATGAAGACTCAAGTGAATTAGGAAGCACAGAGCCATACAGTAAAACATATAAAACTGATGTAGCTAGTCCTAACATTAGGGAACTTAGCAAAACATTTGCCACAGAAAAAGAAAATGCACAGTATAGTTCTGAAAACTCAAGTCAATTAGAAAGAATAGAACCATACAGTAAAACATATGTAACTGATGTAACTAGTCCTGACATTGGGGAACGTAGTAACACATTTGACGTTGACAAAGAAAGTGAACAGTATAGTTTTGAAGACTCAAGTCTATTTGGAAGCACAAAGCTATACAGTAAAACTATTAAAACTGACCTAACTAGTCCTGACATTGGGGAACTTAGCACAACACTTGGCGCTGGAAAAATAAGTGATCAGTATGGTTCTGAAGACTCAAGAGAATTAGGAAGCAGAGAAGAGTACAGTAAAACACTTATAACTGCTCTAGCCAGTCCTGAAATTGGGGAACTTAGCAGTACATTTGGCGAAGATAAAGTAAGTGAACAGTATGGCTCTGAAAACAAAAGTCAATTAGAAAGCACAGAAGTGTCTAGGAAGACATATATGACTGACCAAACCAGTGCTACATTTAGTAGTGCCAGTAATATTGATATTTATACGTATTTGTCTCATGCAAAAACCCCGGACATTGATAAACTTAGCAAAACATTTGACATTTTTAAAACAAGTAAACAGTATGTTTCGGAAGACATAAGTCAATCAGGAAGCACAGAACAGTTGAGTGTGACTCGTATAACCGAAGTAAGTAGTACTGACGTTGGGAAAAGTAGTAAAACATTTGACTCTGCAAA
>BMAO01001221.1:0-17730 GCA_019973975.1 Trichonephila clavata
ATTTTTAAAACTGCATATCAAAATTGCATTCCGCAGCAAAAAAATCTTCTTCTGATTAAAATACCTCAACGTTATGTGATATTTTTATTTTATTTACTAACTGAAATCTTTGCATTTTGGTAACTCTAATTAACCTCAAAATTGGTTCGTTCATCACGTATTGAACAATATAAATTACATATCTATACACTATAAAAGAAAATCAAGCGTATACTTATAAAATAACCAAAAGATAATTTTTTACAACGTTTATGTTGTGTTAATTAAAATTTATTCAAATGCTTCTGAATTAGCATTTTGAGAATAAATTTTAAACAAATTATGAAAACTTGAACTAAAAATTGAACTATATTTATGAAAATAAACAAATGTCTATACTTTTAACTTGAATATATTTTATACTTCAAGGTATCCGGCTACGTTCGCGGAACCGTGATCTTTCAAAAGCGTACAAACAAATATGTTTTAAATATTTAATATCAATTAGATTCGAATACACACGTATAAAATTGTTTTTAAAAATATTATTACAGTAAAAAAATTATTTAAGTGCAATATTTTGGCAAAAAATTTAACTTAGAATTACCTTTTTTTTCAAAACATTCTCCTTTTGTGAAAACTGTTTTTATAATAATAATATTTTTCTTATATTTAGCTACCAGGTGTATGCATATCAAATAAGACGATTGCTAACAGATGTCGCACGCATATATGCAAACAATACGAAACCGTGACACGTGATTTTTTTATAGTTTGACCTTTGATACTCATGTTTAGTTTACATTTGAACGAGTTTCATGTGCATTGTATTTTTTTACTTGTTGAAAATGTCAAATTTTATGCCTTCCGACTACGATTTGCGGACAGCATTAATTTTTTATTACCATCTGAAGAAAAATGCTGCCGAATCGCTCAAATGTTTGTAGAAGCATACGGTGGCAATGCTCTGAGCCGTGCGCAGTGCTACAGGTGGTTTGAAAAGTTTCAAAATGGTGATTTCGATGTGAGAAACGAGGAGCGTGGCAGACCAGCAAAAAAATTTGAAGATGCTGAATTGCAAGCATTACTCGATGAAGATGATGGCCAAACGCAAGAACATCTTGCAGAACAATTGAATGTTGACCAGCACACTGTTTCCCGTCGTCTCAAAGCAATGGGCAAGATAATAAAGGTCGGTAGATGGTACCACACGAGCTAATAGACCGTCAACAGGAAAACCGAAAATCGTGTGCGAAATGTTGCTTGCCGCTACAAGCGCAAGTCATATCTCCATCGTATTGTGACTGGTGATGAAAAATGGATTTATTTTGAGAATCCCAAGCGTAATCGATCATATGTTGACCCCGGATACCGTCCAAATCGACCGCAAGGCCGAATCGCTTCGGCCACAAGACAATGCTGTGTATTTTCTGGATCAGGAAGGATCAATCTATTATGAGCTTCTCAAACCCGGCGAAACCGTTAATACTGATCGCTACAAGCAACAATTACTTAATTTGAACGATTCTATACTCGAAAAACGCGATCAATACAAGAAAAGGCAGCACAAAGTGATTTTCCTTGATGACAACACACCTAGCCATCGTGCTAAACTGACCAAGGACATCATTAAGGCGCTCGGCTGGAGCCCTTAGCGCATGCGGCTTATTCGCCAGACTTGGCTACTTCCGACTACCACCTATTTGCATCATTGGACACGCATTGGCTGACTAGTGCTTCACTTCTAACGAAAACGTCAAATCTTGGCTTGATGACTGGCTGGCCTCAAAAGACCAATAATTTTTTTGGCATGGTATTCACAAATTGCCCGAAAGATGGAAAAAATGTGTAGCTAGCGATGGGTATTATTTCAAATAAAGAAATATTAACAGTTTTCAAATTTATTGTGTTTTTTTAAAACAATCGTCTTATTTCATTTGGATACACCTGGTAAGTCTTCTTCAGAGACCTGAGCTACGACTTTTGAAAAATTCACATTATTTTCAGAGTTACTATCAATTTTTAAATTTTAATTATCAGTGTTTTTCTGTTAAAATTTCCCCACTCTGATGTATTAAAATATGAATGAGTCCACTTCTAAATTATATATTTCAAAAATCCCAGTTCAGGCTCTGTAAAGAGGTCTAAGCTATATATAGGCAAAATATTATTAAAAAAGCATTTTCCATAAAAGAATATTTGGAAAATAAATGATTCTATGTTCATTTTTTGCCAAAATATTGCATTTAAATCGCTTTTAATTGTAATAATATTCTTAAAACAATTTCATACGTGTTTTTATCTAATTGTGACCCTAAATATTAAAAAATATTTCGTTTGTACGCATTTGAAAATCCCAGTTCCGAACGTAGTCGGATACTTTAATTCTTAAATATATTTAAGGTTTTAACCTCAATCATAATTATTTAAATTGCAATCATAATTTATTTAATAAAATAAAAATCTCTGAAGCAACAACAACATTTTGGGAAATATATTTTCGGTTCCAACAAAGCATAATTATTTCATTCATATGTAGTTTTGCAACTTTTATAGAAGTTCTGTATATAAACTAAACTTAACTCTGTTTGGCGCAAGAAAAAAGAAATGTGATCAAATAACTTTTACATATATACATCTTTCTATAAACCATCTATCATTTTATGTAATATTAATTATACTTCAATTGATACTTCGATTTAAAAAAATTGTTCCAGCAATAACCAAATGGATAATGTTTTGTAAACAACATGAAAATGTGAGAGTATAGAAGAACAGTGATTTTCATAAATCAAGAAAAGTTAATATTTCGAGGTTGTATAAAAATGGAACATTCAACATCTCAAACATTTTTTGGAATATTTTTCTCTTAAAGCTTCGTGCTTTACTATCTCTGCAAGATAAAGCTTACTTTTTGTCAATATACGTATCTCGATACACATTGTTATATAATGTAATGATAAATATGGTTCTTTTTCAAATATTCATTCGCGGCAACTACTGCATTTTCTAAGAAATCTTTCAATTCTAATCATTTTTAAAAATGATCGTTTCGATTCTGAATTGAATGTTACTCTTTTGAACCTTACCCTACTCCAATAAAACATTAAACGAATATTTTACTATCATTATATTGCTTATTGATATCTTTTAGTGCATAAGAGGAAAACCTTTTACGAACATAAAAAACCTAATGTAGACACAAATTAACGAGACTCACGCAACATAGCAAGATCACCAAACTGAAACTTCTTTACCTCATTCCTATTCAAGACCATTTCTTTTATTCGCCGCGCATAATTTTATTTTCGTTCTTTATTATTTATTCTTGTAAAGTTCCGAAGAAGCTTCATATCGAATGATACATCAAAGAAATAAAAAAAATTTAACAGTCACAGTAATTGCTCTGGGAAAAAAGAGGGAGTGTTCGCGAACAAAAGGATATCCCGACAAAAACTATTAATAGCGTAGATAGAGAACATGTATAAGAAGAAAAATAAAAATACTTTCTACGAAACAACAGCTTTTACCTATTGACGTTTTGGTTAAGTAACTTAAAAAAAGTGTAAAATAGTAAATAGGAAGAAGCAAAATTTTCGTGGTTATTACTATGAACTTATATTCTTTGTTTTGCTGCAGATATATTTCGCGTATTGTTTCTGTATTATAAAATGATACACACTACATATACTAATAAAAAAGTAAAACTATATCTGAAGTTTTGGCAAAATTGTATAAAAACAAAGAAACCCTCTTTAGGTGTTTGTTTAGAAGAGATTTCAACTGTTTGATTATATTTTACATCCATTTTTAATTGTGTTCTTCGCTCAAAACACCTATTTGTTTCTTTAAAAGCATTAATTGAGACTTCGAACTTTAATTCAATCTTAGAAGTCATTATAAATGCAGCAATAAATTAGTTTCTCAGTAATAGTTAGTACAAAGATGATTCTTTCTTTAAAAATATACACTTCAAAATTCGAGAAATTTTTTTAACCTTTACTTATCTCTGCGAAGTTAAAAGATCAGAAATTTCAATTTAGAACTTATATAACCTGCCTCTTCTTTTTATCTGGACCAGTAAGAAAAACCTTTCACGGAAGTTATATGATTTGGGAGCTTTCTTCCGGTTGGCCATCCGGTTTTAACGTGCATATCCTTTAGAAAATTCATAATAAACCATATGAGAACTTTCAAATGCAGTGAAATATTTAGGGCTCAATTTCTCCCAGATTATTCTATAATCTTTCTGGGTATTAATTTAATTTTCATTTGAAAACTAAGTAAACTATTTTCGTATCAGAAATATTTCATCCATAAAACAGTGAATTTCACCAAAAAAAGATAAATTTTGTGCATATATTTGTATACTTTTAACTATTCTTTTTTGATTAAAATTTTTTTTTAAATTTAGTATAAATGCCTTCATTATTTAACTACATTAACTAATTAAAAAACTGAATGTTTGTTTTGTAAAAGGTCAATTACAACTAATTGCATTGTTTGTAAAAAGAAAAAGAAAAATTGGGAAATAAGCGATCAAATATTATTTATAAAAATTAAAATACATTTTTCAAACTCTTATGATAAATAATAGCAGACAATTAACTTACACTACAATATTTTTAGACGAGCATTAATTTTCAATGCTTGATTATATGGCAACGCAGTGCTTTAAGCTTTGTTTATAAAAAAAAATCACGAACATGAAATATAATTTTGAAAAATTGCTCGTTAGAAACTTTCTGAATTTGTATAGAGGTTGTTATTAACATTCTTGTTTTTCTGTTTTCAATGCGTATTTACGTGTAATAACGTGTTATATAGAAAACTATATTTTTAAAAAATTAACAGTAATTATTGCACTTTTTTTCTTTAATAAATGATGATATGTTATAAACAAATACGAGAGCTTGTTAATTCTAGCCAGAGAGTATAATTTTAAAACTCTACTTGAGGCAAAATTTTGTCCATTAAAAAATAATAATGATCAAAATTTAGAAAAAAAATTCATAATAATTTTAATATTTATCTTTATGATTTACAGCAAAAATTTGCTTATCTTTTAATTTTTGCTTGAATTTATATTTTTGTATATACTATCAAATATACTATAACGCATACTTTTTTAGAATAACTTATATTTTTAACTTATTTTATTCAACTTATTGTCTGAAGCATGAAAAAATAATAATTTGGCGCATCTCTAACTTATTAGATTGAATAAATTGCATTTTGGAAATTATCTTTGTCGAATAAAATATGATTTGTTAAATGTTTTAAAGCAATATGATATATAAATCCATGATCAGATAAATTCATTCATTATATTTTCTAAGAAAAGAATCACTAATTAGTGAATCATTATTACTGAAGTTTTTTAACTCTAACATCACAGAAAACGCTACAAATGTTTCAAGAAATTTAAGTATGAAAAATCCTTCCTTAACCATTAACATGCACTTAATTTTGTCTCTGTCCTTTAATTTGCAAAAAAAGAAAAGATAATAAGGGTCGGTAAACACATCGGGGCTCAAAGTTACTTGTTTGATGTCACTCGTATTAAAGCGTGCTCTCTTACAAAAATTCTTGTAAATTACGTATTAAATTACAATAGTATAATACTTATCCAATTAATGTGTTTTTATAAACGCTTAATGTAGACTTAGTTATTTTTAAAAATATCACTTTTAGTGTAGTAATATTATATCTGTTTATGCGTTAATAAAATACTGCGTGATCTTTTTCTTTTTTTCATATTAGCCTATTTTCTCACATCATAGACTATTAGTGAGATAAATTAGCTGTTATTTAATTCAACAGCATCTCTTATAAAAAAACATGTTCTTCAAAAAAATTTTAATATTAATATATATATATAATCTTTTCACATAAGCTCTTTAATTGGTTTATGCCTGTCTTTATTGATTATTATGGTAATATAGCATTAAAATAATTTAATATCTTAAGAATTTTGCAGTTATAATTGTAGAGTTCTGTGTCGTAAAGTATTTAGTTCTGTTGAAATATCTTTTCTTCTTTTGAGCTAATTTTATAATTGGCTATTTAAATTATACAGTAATTATATTATGCGTATTATCATATGGTTTAATTCAATAATTCATGTAACACTAATTTATCCTATTTCTTAATTTTTTTTGCTGATGAAAAATCGTTTGCTGTTAAAATTATGTTGCTTAAATTGACATCTTTTGTAATTATTTGAGCGGGAGATTGGAAAAGTAATGCAGATCGAACTTAATATATAAATAATTTTGCATACTTTTATGATATTATCATTCATCTCTGGAGATTGTTTTGATCTTCAGATGATTATAATAATAAAATCCATGCGTGGAATAAACTTTGGCTATTAATCACAGGTATTATAAGAATAATTTTTAAGAAATGGTATAAATATCTGTTGCTATATTACCCTGATTACGCCAATAGCTCTTTAACATTAACTGCTAATCGCATGTATTCTGAAAATCTTTGGGTATTGGAATTTTAAAATATTTCAAAATTAAACTATCGTATCATTCCGTCTTCCTTTTTTATTACATTAAAGAAAAAAATTAGTCGACTACTTGCAAATTTGACTGTTGAACAGTACAACTGTGTATTCCGATTTAAAACGATGAAACACATTGTGAGAGTGAGTGATTATATCATTTTACAATCCATGTGTCTATCAATCCATTCTAAACAGCACGTCTTCTGGAAAACTGATAACTCTAAAACTAAAAAGTATTTTCATTTCCTACATTTACCGTAATCTTTCAACGACCTTCAGACCTATCAGCCATATCATCATCACCAACAGCCATTCCGCAGATGGACAACTTAATGCACAAATGACACAGACTCCTTATATTTTTCTTCCACTGATAGAACCCCACATGGCAGCAGCTTAAGAAAGCACAGTTCTCTCAAAAAAAGAAGTCGAACATATGTTACGACTGTTGATATTCGCAGCAAACTGTAACCGGACACCCTCTTTGCATTTCCCATCAAAGAACGACATCTTTTTTTGTTCTTGTTGGTACTTCTCTGAATGTTCGGGCTAAAAGGATTACTCTGATGTCTCCGGTTACGGCCAGACTGCATTAGTTTGTGGAAAACGAAGGGTGTGAGGTCACGTTGGGACAGTTTGTTTCAGTTCGGACAAACACGTCGTACTTCTTTTCTGTGACGTCAGAAAACTTCGATTCTGTTTCCGGGTCTTTAGGGTGTTTTTCCCCCTTCTTCCCCCTCTTTCTATTTGGCATTAGATTCGAGAAGTGAAATAATGAAAGTGTGTGATACAGATGGTTTGATGTTGGAATGAAGTTGTCTGTTGGTGTAATGAGGTTGAGTATGGTAAGGATTTCTGACTAGAGAGTGTTTCTGTTTTCTTTTAGAATGTCGTGTTTGCGTGTATTCTTCATTGATCTTTTTCAATCAAGTTTTGTATTTTATTTTTAACTGGAATTAAAACTGAGATAGAGAAATACAAGTTTCTGCTTTCAATGCTTCTTAAAATGAAACCGTTTTGAAATGTAGAAGGAAGTTTATTTTAAGGGTCATTTTCTAATTGGGAAATTCCTCTAAGGATGCTCGCAAAAAGATTTAAACAAGAGTTGAGTTAATCTTAATTATTTTATCTTTTTTTTTGTTTTTTTGCGGGGTCTAGAACAGTGTTTTTTGAACTAGGGCTCGTGTAACTTGCAGCTGGGGTCGCCAAACATTTTAAAATTCTTGATGTATAATTTTGCATGAAATAACTTGTTCGTCATTAACAAATTGTTTAACGCAGTGCTTCTCAAACTTTCAACATTTGCGACCCAATATTCAATCATAATTTTCATCGCGCCCCCTCTCCATATAACAATATGGTGAATTCAATGATTCTACAATATAACGCTAAAGCTACAATACGACTTTAACCTCTTAAGTCCCACCGGTGTATATAAACATCTCACTCAGCCAAAGTGTCAATTGACCCGGACGTCTTTCCGAAGTACGAACATATTTGTGCACTGCTTTTCATAGAATTATTTCGAAGGTTTTGGAATGCAATAAAATAACCTTGACAGTGTTTACGAAGGATTTACTTATTTCGGAGGATTTGCTTATTTACACCACCACCACCACCACCAGTCGTTACCAATCTATCACATACGCACGTCTACGTGGAAAACTGTGGCATTGGGGAGCGACTCACGTATCTTTTAGGAAGTTAATGGATTAATTATAAACCGTACAAATTGTAAAGATAAGTGTTAGTTGTTGTATATAATTTTATATATGACAAGCCTATGGGTCCAATGGTAATTAATAAAATTGTTCTGAATATAATCTGAACTATAACTATAACTATAACTATAATAATAACTATAAGAAAATGCATATAACTAAGAACTTTTTGACTTAAATTATAATAAAACCATTTATTTTATTTGTTTTACACTTACAGCCCTATGCTTGAAGAAAAAATGGGGTCGCCATCCCGAAAAGTTTAAGAAGATCTCGTCTAGAATAATCTCTGAAAATCTAGTGATGAATTTCTTGCGTAGTTTTTGTAAATTTATAGAGCATTTGTTGATTGCAGAAATTCCATTTCAATATTGCAAGCATACTCATATTTTCGTAAATACATGAACACAAAAATTCTCTGTTTTAATTATTTTATCATCTTTATTCGATAAAATCTACTCTAATAATCGCCGATAGTTTAGTAACAAGTCTCTTGTTTAATATTCTTTTTAATCTTAATCTTCTTGAATATAAAAACATATGACACATAAATTGCATAGATAAATTAGAAGTGTAGTCACTAAAACCTTGAAGTGAAACAAGCAAAAATAAAAAATTAAATTAAAGCAACCAAAATTAAATTTATAACTATCGTATTATCTAAAAGAAACTTCTGAAAGCTATTCAATATTTCGTCACAAATTATTTAATACTCCATTGCATAAAACACATATATGGATTCCAAAAACAAAATATCTTTTTAAAGTATCCTCTAGAAGTAAAACCCCTCAATTGCCGAAAATTTCTAACTTATTAAAAAAATATTTTCTCAGCCTTTCATTGGTATAATTCATCAATGAAATATATTGACATTGATTTAACGTTTACTTTTAAACATCAAATATGACTTAAAAACCTCGAGATAAGTAATGCAACTTCTTTCTCGCAAATTATTTTTCATTTCTGCACATCATTAAATTTTGCTTGTAAAATTTTGAAACATCGACAACACATTATATAGAAATGGATTATTTAGAGAATTATTTGGTGTTAATAATTTTGCACAAGACAGTTGGAATAAAAAGGAAATTCTGCCAACAATGTTGCCAATTTCAACATTTAAAGTAATGAAACTTTTTCTAGACGAAGAGCGAATTTAAATTCTTGCATGTAATCCATTACCAACAAATATTTTCCATTAATAAAATGAATGTTCATCAGATTTTTCAGTTTAACCTATAAAAGCCCATTTTTCCTCTTCATATTAGATTCTTTTCAAATGCAAATGGCTTGTAAAAGCTCTTTTTTATACCTCTTCTAATTCATTATTCACATTTATTCCGTACTTTTCCGTGTATATTAAAAACAAAAGCCTCTCCCTTCTTTTTCTATTTCCCGACAAAAGGCCTGATTAATTCATAGTTCAAAAAATTTGGATGAGTTTTATGTAATTCGAACAAAAAAAAAAATCACACCGAAAAAGGAACAATAAAAAAATGGCGCATAACGTGCTAAGAAAAATCGTCGAAACCCAAAGATCGTGAGTATGAAAACAAGTAAAGAAAAATTCCTCTTTTCCTTCGAAAAATCTTTGGAATTCACTTTTATGCGTTCGGGTTTTATTGTTTGCTACACCTAATTACTTTTCTGGTTCAGAAGAGTTCCGCTTCATCCACAATAATGAGAATGCAGTGAATTCTTAATTAAAAGATTTTTCTGAATCCAATCAAGTATTCTAAAGAGTTCCCGCGATCGCCTGCTGTTCTGCTTGGCAAGTATTCTTTCCGCGGCGGATAAAAGAGGGAGAAGAAGAACATTTCATCTTTTCGAACTTCTTTTTTGGAACCTTGTGCGTGCGAGGAATTTTTTTGTTCATATATTAGCTTTTATGAAAAGGGGGTTGGTTGAATTATCGCCATCTTAAAAGAGGTGATTCCCTGTAGGATGTATAGTCTGCGGTGGAATTAATGTCTTCGAAATTCTTGCAAGAATGTTCTTTTTTTGTTATATTTTTTTCGATGACAAATCTGCATTTAGATTGTTGATGTTAAAATTAAAAATTGAGAAACAGTGGTAAATATATGAATAAGCAGTTGAAATTAAAAAAGTTGTAAAATTTTTAAAACATTGCCAATGACAATATTTTTTATCAAGGGAATCTGTGGATGTATTTTTAAATTAGAAATAAATTGGTTTAATTTTAATTTAAAAAATTGTCAAACAGAAATATTTTATTGGATTTTCAACAATTTCATCCGTAACTTACCACTCTTCCATTCCATTTATATTTATATAATTATATTCCTTTGGATATATACATTGTGCTATAAATTACAAATATCTATGAGTAAAATACACTGATTACATTTACATTTTGAAGACTACATGATGAGTAAATAAAGAATGAAATAAAATAAGTATAAATAAATTGAAAATAAAATTAGCATTCGTGCAATTTTTTTTTTAATTCTTACAAATGCATATGACATTTCTGAACATCCAGTCTATTTCTGAATTTCTGTATGTTTAAATAGTTAATTCTGTTGTATTGGCGGTGATAAAATTTAAATACGATAAAGTTCTCAAAATTATTGCAATTTAAAAATTATTTTAAAAGAAGTTGTAAAATTTATTTAAATTTATGAGCAGAATGAAGATTAAAAACAATAATAAAAATAATTTACATAGATATGAATCTTCACTATATTTCCGATTCATTAAATTTATGATTGAACTAAAATTGAATAATTCCAAATTTACAAACATTGTTCATCAATAAAAGCTAAATCTATATGTATATAAATGGATGATTGGAAATATGTGACTGCGCTTCACTCCAACACCGTTCAACCAATCACTATGAAAATCGGCATGTATATGTATTTTTAGGGAGAAGGTTTTTGTGCTATCCTCTTTGTTGCAGCTCCCCACCAAGTGGAGCTACAGCATATTAACTTCTTCACCGTTCAATCAGCCGTCATGTTGCCAACATGGTCGCTAAAAAGGAGACCAACTTTGCTCCATCACCAACATTTCTTTATGTTTCCATTGAATCGCCATTATAATGTAAGGAACGGCGTTGCTTACAAATATTATGATTTTAACATAAAACAAATACAACAGAAAGTAATATCAACGTATCAATGAAAGTAACATCAGCCAGATGTAAATTATTTACACTATTTTAAGCGTTCATTAAACAACATTTTTAACAATGTATTACTTTTGCTGCGCAGAGATAAGCTTAGGAAGGTGTTTTCAAAAATCGACCCACAAGAAAGTTATGGAGCATTATAAATATTAAAAAAAATCCTTTTTATCAGCTATTAAGTCTTAAAATTTAACAAATATGTTTTTTATTTTTTTGTTCAGCTAAGATATGCAAAAAGCTTTCTTTTTTGTGTGCTTAATTTGCATTTAAAGTACAATTAATTCATTAAAAACTTCTTTATTCCTTCAATCTATATTGTTTAATTGTTCAATTCATCCGTATGAAGAACTTGTATACCAGCTTGTATTGTATTAAATAAGGCAGTGAGTGAGCGTTTATTAATGGACCACGTAATTTTGAGCCATGGTCAAGTGACGAGAATGACACTTGAGCTGGTACTTCCCTTTCCAAACTTCCATACCATGTCAATGGAAGGATTTTGGGACTCGACATATTTAACGTGTATCAGTCCCTTTACATGGTGCGTCCTCCGTGGCACTAGGGTTCGTCCAAAGGACCCGTCGGCCAGGAGTACGTGACCATAATCATTTGGCTACCACTGCTGTAATAAATAAGGAACAATGGAGTAATAAGGAATAATAATATATAAGGAATCTATAATTATGAAATAAGTTCAGTAATATTAATGTCGTGTGTTTTATCCTGGGATACATATGAAAGACGAGAGATGGAAGAACAGAAACATACAATACAAACACAGAAGAATGCATAGACTTCTATTACAAACGATGATCCCCGCATACAACAGAGGAGGTGCGCTGCTTTCCATTCGAGACGGGAATCCGTTTCAGGCGAAAGTCCGACTTCTTTTCCCGAAGATGCATCCATGCCTTTTTCGGTAGCCTGGAGGTCAAGGTATCGGATCGTGGATGGTATGAGTTCGAGCCCAGTACCACTAAAGACCCGCCGTGTAAGGAAGCGATGCGTGTTAAACCTGTCGAGAGCTCAAACTTCCTCCCGTTGGTATGGTAGTTAAGACAGGGGGTACCAATTCAGGTGTCGTCCTCGTCACTTGACCATGGTTCAAAATTATAGGGTCGGTCTCCAAAAAGCCCTAGTGTATCTAACAGTGCAACGTTCATTTTCACTCACTCTCTCACTTATTTGGGATTCAAACCCGAGCCCAATCGATTACAAGCCGAGTGTCATAACCACCATGCTAGGTGGGGTGGCAAATTTATTAATAATTCCTTTTAATACAAGAATGTATATTTTTAAAGATATAACTCCATTTTCTTCTGATTCTTTTTTCCCCGACTTTCATAGAGAATACGTAATAGGAAACTCCGAGTTGATTATTTGATTACACGATGAGTTGAAAAAAGTGCGTTGTCATGACAACAAAATAAAGACGAAAAAAATCATTTTGAAGTTGCCTTGAAGATGGTTTTTTCCTGCAAAGTGGATGTTTCTAAAATTTGAAATGTTTTGAACCATACGAGAAAAATATTTTTGTTGATGTTGATATACTTTCTAATGTGAATTATTGCATCAAAAGAAAAAATACATGCGATCAAACGAATTTCTTCTAGAATGCTCAAATAGGAAGAAAAAATAAAGAAGCAATTAAATAACCTATTCATCAGATTTTTTAAAATAAAAAATAACGAATATTTACGCATTATAATTTACAGTAAAAGACGTTTAACGCAAAAATGCTCGAGACAAAAAATCGGTTAACACGAAATAATTCTACGGTCTCGACAAACTATTATGTATTTTCCTACATTTTTTCTCTTAACACGAAACGAAAATCGCTTCACATGAAAAGATTTTTTTTTCTGGAAATGAACAAAATACAGAAAACGCCAGAGAGTTAAGACATGTTTGAGAAAGTTACTGCATATATTAGTGGACTGTCCTACAATATCATCAGAAGAATTCGTCAGTAGATGATAATAATGTGCACGTAGCCCCATTTAGGACAGACAAAGACATTTCGGAGTTTAATCCAAGCTCACTGATGCAGATTCCTGTGATGAAAATGAAATGAGTAATGCAGCTCCTGTTCCCACGTCATCCGAAACAAGGAACACCATGAAAAATATGTGCAGTTATTTAGACGCACACATTCCAATGGTGAAATAAGTAAATAAATGGACGACATCGAACAACTTGTTGACAATTATATGCTAAATAATATATAAAAGTTAAAAAGAACTGAAAAGTTGTAACAATCTTTTAGTCGCCAAATCTGGAAATGGGATCTGAAATTAGTCGCTAGATGCGGAATGGAATCTGAAAATGGGAAATCGTTAATACTGATGATCCTGATAGGGCAATGGAACAAAATTATTAAATTATTGTATTGTCATGGGTCCTGGACAAGTGAGAAAAATTTCGAATTAATCTGACCTTTTAAAGTGGGTAAAAATGGAGTTCAAAGATTCCGTTACATACAAGTGAAGCATATAAAAGGGTGTTAAAAAAAGACAAATGCAATAAAAAACCCCAGATTATTTTCCAAAATTTCAATAAATGTATTGTTTTCAAAAAACTTGAAAATTTTGTGTTAAATTAGAAGTTTTTGTGAATATTTTTGTTCTATTTATTTTTATTAAATGCATGCATATATACGCATCTGTGTAAGTAAATTATATTATAATAAACTTAATTTTTTGTTGAATATATGATTTTTTTCTGCAATATCCTTTCACACGAAATTCTTTTGACACGAAAAAATATTTGAGTCCCTTCTCAGCTTCATGTTTAACGGTTTTCACTACGTATGGAAATGTAGTTTTCGTTTGAAAAAATTCATTAAGATATGGATTTTCATTTTCAACTTTCAAAATTCGACGTACTGTATTTTTTCTGAAGCTCTAAAATTATCTTCTATTATTAAGTGACGTTTGACCTATCAACACTTCCATGAGATAAGCTAACTTGTTTGTGTTTCTTTTAAAAAGAATTTCGGAGAATGTTGAATATTATATCAGATGTCATTTTAAAATTACTTCTTTAAATTCCTTTAAATAAAGGATAACTAATAAGATGACAAACGGTCAAAGTACTAGAGTTTAATTATCACTTCTATATTTTTTAAAGTTTTGTCATTCCTTCCAAAGTGTGTAAAAATGAACAAATTATTATTTAAATTACTTTCAAAAATGAAACGTTTGTAATTACAGCAAAGTTTTAAAAATAAAATATGACTTTTGCTATTTCAAACTTTGTGTGTATGTGTTCTTAAGTTGTTCTTTCTTTCTACATTCGTTTTGATTAAAGCTGTTTGCGCTATGAGTTAAAAATGAAGATTCAGACTCGGGGCTAATTTGTACGCTACACACAAGCTAATATTTATATACATATAAATCCTTACGTTTACACTATTGTGTCCTTCACGTTTTAGAATATTTGTTTTAAATTATTGCTTTTGGCATGAAAATAACGGAGAAAAAAATATGGAATATATTTCAAGCAAGAAATGAGAAACTGAATAAAAAAAGAGTGATGTTATTTTAAAATATGAGCAAATTTGCACGTTATAGTAGTCAGAATATTAAAGATAAAAAAGAAGAAAAAAATTTATTTGGAAAAAGTATATTCTCTAAATTTAAATCTTATTTTTAACATCAGACGATTATAGCTGGGACATTTTAGTTCATGGTAATTTGGTAGTAAAATCCGAGCTTTGTGGCTAGAATCTCTACTTTTATCATATGTGTTGTACAAAGGAACGTAAACTTAGTCTCATATTAAATCGTCTTTAGTCTGGAAATAAGTAGGTTAGGTATTTTAGTTTTGTGTATTTTATCGTGTAATAATTTTTAATTACGGGGTCCATTGCCAGAAGTCAATTGTACCTCTTCTAACTCAATATTAGTGTATCTAGTCATATTTAACTGTAAATGCTGAAATAAAAGAGAGAAAAAACACGTTAAAATTTTCATTGATACAATTCTCACAAAATCGAAAACAGCCATTATCTCCAATAAATTTAATTTCCAACTGTTTAGATTAATTTATTTCAAACCATTAATTGATTATATATATATATATATTATATATGTTTCAAGTTTGTAACAAACTCATGTAATTACTTTAATTTAGGTTCGTCGAAATACCACTTATTTTATTTTAGGCCTACACTTCTCATTTATAAAGCTAGAATGTATTCAAAGCTACCTCTTCCTTAATTGGATTAACTACTGCTTGAAATTAATCTATTATTCATAATTAACCTGATTCGAGTATAATTACATTTTTCCTCTCTTACAGAATAGAACGACATCAAAATTTAATTTGAATTCCCGCTTTACGTAGTTTGATTCAATTATCTCTAAAATTATCTTGTCAAATATGTTTTTTTTTTCTAAATACTTGATTGGTTTCATTCTAAATAGATTGGTGGTTCGTTACTTTTTTGCCAGTGATCTACAAAAAGTCATCCTTTTAAAAACTTTTTATTTTCCTTTACTATGGCCGATTTGCCGTCTTTGTTTCGGTAGTCCAGTGTTCGAAATATCGCGCAAATATTTAATTCGAAATAGAATAAACTTTTCAATTGTAAATATGACGTCACAAGCAAGAACACATATTTATAAGTAAGAACATTAACAAATATCTTTTGAATCAAAAATCTAATTAAATCAGTTAGCAAAAGCAACAACATTTTCAATTAAGTATCAAAACTCATATCAAATTCGAATTCTAACAATCAACTGAAGAATTCTCACATCGAGATTCATTACAATACAGGTTGCCAATTTGTGCAGTAAAACTTATAATATCAAACGATTAAATTCAGTAAATAAATTAAACAGTAAGAAAGATTATAGATGTTATATAAATTATTAAATTATATAAAGCAAACGATAATAGTACGAAAAAATAGAATAATTTCCAACGTTAATAGATATATTAAAATAATTTCAAAGAATATATTTTGATTTAGATTTAAATCTAAATTAACTGTATAGATCTTTTTTATGTATTTAAATCTCCTCGACTACAGGTTGCGGGTAAATAGCCATAGTAGTCTTTAAAATAGTGTGAGTTTTATTTCTGTTTCCAATTACTTTTTTCCACAATTATATGACATTAAAAAATATTGTAAGCATTCTACATATTTTCGTAATGTGAAAGCCGTATGTGTTTGTAAATAGGTAAGAACGATTTTATTTGTGTTGAACGCTAATTTCGGATCTGAAAACTCTGCTCCAACGTAAAAGAATAACAACAAATAAACATTTCCTTGGATATTATCTTTGTTTTGCCTCTGTAGAAAACTGATAAAGCTTTTCTCGTTTTTATTGAAAAAAGATATGCCTGAAGTATACATAAAAAGAGTAACTGTAATTCTTGTCGTCATATGTTTGTCTTCTTGTTACTTATCTCCGGTAATTTTATTCCACTAGTCAACTTGTTCGGAAAGATTTTGAAGTTACTTTTTACAAGACGCTCCGAAGATAAAAATAGCTGGCGTAAGTAAAATTCGATGTGGTAATTCAACCTGCAGTGGTCTAGTGTATTGCGGAGTAATTAAAATACGGTTACAAGTTTTTATAACACTAATTTTTGTACGTTTTAACTCATTTGAAGTCGCTACAGGCATTTTACACATCATGCATATGCGAGGTCATCTGATGTTAATTCAAAAGGTACAGAACTTTTTTTTTCATTTGCAGAAATTTTGTAATATTTTGATTATTTTAAAACAACATTAAAGAATTATTTTGGCAGCCAATGCCTTAAATATTGTGAATAATAACGCTTGCAAAAACTTATTACATTTCCTACTTATACCATTAAATGAAATCAGTACCATTATGTTTTTATAGAATATATATGCAATTCATAAGAACCATACTATTTGAAGGATTTTCTAATTTATGTTACTCGTGCTTTTACTGTTAAAAAATAATAACTCAATCAATTGCTTAATCTCTAGCTCAATACTATTGTGTATCGTTAACTTATTATAATCCCTTGCTTGAAATTCATAAAAATGTAATTGAACATTTCTCAGAATTGCGAAACAAAAACAATAAATAAAATGCTAACGTTACACATAAAGTGATATGCAGATTATGTAATGAATAATATATGTTAAACATAAAATCGAAGTGATTTGTTTGACTTGATTACATTTTAGCACCAATATATTCAGCAGTTTTTTTAATAACAACAGAACACCAAAGTAAAACTTTTTAGATTTATCTCTAATTTCTAGAGATGTGGAAAATTCTTTAAATTATAACTTTTTTAAAAAGAATCTGATGCACATAAATTCTTTTTTTATCTGTCAATGTTCCCACTATGCTGTGATATTTGTAGAA
>BMAO01001222.1:0-29958 GCA_019973975.1 Trichonephila clavata
GCACCTTATAGAATAATTCCTGGCGTCAGGTTGCATAGAAGATGTCAGTTGGGAGTATGCTATTGCTGTCCTAGATGTCCACAGACAAGTAATTAGAATCCTGTAAGGGTGTCACGATTGACAACGAAAGAAGTCCCGCTATCAAATGAAAAGGCACCTTATAGAATAATTCCAGCCCGTCAGGTTGCATAGTGGATGGCAGTTGAGAGTATGCTATTGCTCTTCTAGACGTCCCAAGACAAGTAAATACAATACTGTAAGGTGTTCACGATTTACAACCAAAGAGGTCTGGCTATCAAATGAAAGGGCACCTCATACCATAATTTCTGGTCGTCATGTTGTATGGTTGACGATTTTTGGAGAATGCCATTGCTGTCCTGAAAGTCCAAGAAACCCCTTCACTTATCAACAGGGTTTAATTAGATGCCGGACTCATCGCTGATCTCAATTCTACTTTACTTCCTTGAGATTCTAGGTCGCATGTGCCTGGCAGTTCAGAGCAGTGAATATTGAACATTAATAATTAAATCTATTGTTTTGGAAATTTAAAATTTGCTTAATTGTATAAGAGAAATGCTGTTTTCATAACAACATCAGTTGTTATGAAAAATCTCTATGAAAAAATAATGAGTAATATTTTTTAAAATCTCCATCTTACTTGATTTACTAAATTCACACTATGAATTCAGAAAACTCTAAATCCATTTTGGATACTATAATTGATGATGCTTTATACAATCTAGATTTTGGCCAATACTTGTGTGCGAATATCGATATACTTGTATGCGTATATTTATATATAGATACGAATATAAATACGCACCAAAACATCTACTTTACAGTTTTTTTATATTGTTTATATGTAAATACTTTTTTATTTTTGAAAATTCTTATTCTGGTTTTTTTTCCTATTTAATAACTTGACAATTATTAAAGGTTTTGTAAAAGTAAAATCTTTGAAAATCCATTCAAAATGTGTTCCCTAATGTTTTTAAAATAATATGATATAATTGGATTTTCTTTCTAAGTATAAGCTAGGCTTGCAAGCTTGTTTAAATAATTCGTCACTTTTTCTAATAGAAAGATAATGATCACACACTTTTAAATTGATACATTCAATCAAGTTAAAAAACATTTCAAGTGATTATTATATATTTTAAAAATACATTCACTTACTTTATAAGATACATGAATGAAAAAAAAATGGATTATTCAATGAAAACAGTGAAAAATCATTGACGAAATTAAGAGACGAAAATTTCTTCGAATTTCAAAAGCAATGCAGAAAATAGCTTAAAATCAATGTTTTGGCATATATGATGAATAAAAAAAAATTAATTGGCTTTCAGAAATAAATAATAATTCCAAACGACTGCTTTTTTAAGACATTTGAGAAAAAGGTGAGAGTAAATAACAATAAATGCATTAAAATTTGGAATAAGTTCCATCAGACGAATAATCGAGATAATACATAATCGAAACGTAGAAAAATACAAAAGGAAGTAACCAATGTAATTCAAAATTTCCAAATCATGTTGATTATTCTTATTAAAAAATAAGAATATCATGTAACAAATTGCGTAGCTTATTACATAAAAGCAAAATAAATAAAAATAAATTTACTTCATGAACTACATTTGCAATGATTGTTTATCGCTGATAATATTGTTTCCACACTGTCAAAGTAATGAATTTTTAACTATACATTTATGTGCAAAATTAAATGGATATTTATGTTATGTCGACTTTCTGAAACACTAATGAACAGATAATAATGAAATTTGATAAGAATCTGCATTTATAACAGAGATAGAGATGTACCAATGTGTGAAAATCCTTTTACGTACGTGCGAATTAAGTAAAAATTATAGTGTGAGGATGTCCAAAATCCATATCATTATATCAAACTGAAAATGAGTTTAATATGGGGTGTGATTCACTTTTAGAGCGAGACATACTGCACTGACTGATGACATGATGGACAGGATGGAGTTCACACACAGGAGTTCCTATGCACTCAATGCCATTCCTGCAAAAATCAGTTTCTAGTTTTGGTGATCGATCTCGCATGGTAATGGCGAAATGCACTTGCTCTTCCAAGAGCCTCTTATAATTGTTCTAGAGGGTTAAGGTTTGAAGATTTAATAATCCAATCCATGCTGAGAATATCCTCACTTTCTAGAAAAATGATCAGCTTAGATTTAAGTAAATAAGCCTTGTTGCTCATTTATAAGTACCCAGCCCCAACAACATTCTTAACAATTTGGAAATATGTCACTAAAATATTCTCTCAGCAGTCAGGAAGCCTGTCCTCATTGCAGTCAAGAAGCCTTTGCCAAACACATGTAGAGGTGTGTGGTCGTTCAACGTAATGCCTCCCAAACTCATTTTTCTTCCACTATGATAATTATCCTTTTTTCTTGATGAAGAAACGATGGCATTTTGTCCCAAACTGTCTCTAGATGCAGATTAGCCGAGGATCAGTGCACAGGCTGACTCTTAACTCATCTGTAAAAAGTACAGTGTTAGAGCAAAGTATGGTGCAAGGCGCATGTTACCTGCACTATGTTAAACGCGCTCTCTTGTGTGCTGCATCGAGTTGGATCAAACAACAGATCTTCTGAAAGTATCCCATGAAGAATTCGAGTAATTGTAGACCGCGAAGCTCAGGTTCAGCGACGCTCTCGGTAAAATTACGAAGTTGTAATGTTCATGTGTCACCGTGATGAAAATATCAAATAACGATCCTCATTTGTCATTTGGGTCTTTTTTTAAATCTTATCTATAACTTCAAGATGTGGATCCAATGCTCTGAAACTATTTTCACAAATTTTAGATGACACTGGTAGTTACACTGAGCTCTGAAACGCCCATGCGTTTGCAATTAGCTTCCAACCTATCGTCATTTCTCATTCCGTCTTCCACATGTTCATATCCACACATTTTAGAAAATAAATTTTTCTCATCCCTGGTGTTAATTCTCATTTCAAGTATTACCCATCAAAAATCATATACTTCAATTAATGTAACTGCGTCCAAGTGACATAAGTTAACACGAAATGCAATCATTCCTATAAATGAAGCAAACTTTTGGATTTATCAACTTGGATGCATTGCTGTATAAAACCAATACGATCTACATAATTTTAACTGTTAAAATTTGTTTTTTGCAGTAAATTATTTTTCTCTAATTATAGAATTCTGACATAAATTTTAAAATGAAAAATTTATTAAAAAACAGTAAAATAGATTAAAATTGCTATTATTATTTAATTCTAGAAAATTTTAAAATTGATTCAGTATTTTTAAACAATGTCTCTTGTTTCTATTACGTATTATCAGTGCTTAAAGTTATGCACTATACAATAGTTAACTCTCGAAATATTTTCTTCAATAGAAATACTATTAAAAATTTCAATCAAATGGATATTGCACAAAAATCTGCTATGCAATCACTTAACAAAAACAACAATATCTTTTTAACATATTTATAATGCCAATTTTCTCATCAATTAATAATCATCTAATCATTTGCTCAATAAACACAAGCTAAATAATAAAATAAGATTTAGTTATTAATGTGTAATTTGAATCAGGAAAAGAGTAGGAGATCCATCGTAATATATTCGAAGCTGTTACCTTACAATATCCTTGCATGCCACTAATTAATTAATTAAATAATTAATTTTCTGATATGCGTTCCCCTTTTCTTAAAATTCAAACTATCCAACCCAACGCAAATAAATTTATTGACCACTCTTCCTCGTTATCAAAATGGCGTTATCTGGGTGCAAAACCCAACGGCATTCGCCAAAAGCAAACTTTGACCTACACCAATGTTAATTCCTCTGCATAATGATCCAGTCTCGCTCGGTAGGATGACAAATGAACAATAGCAGCGACCGCGGAAAGCTTTATTTTAATTATCCAATGCCCACTAGCAAATGCGAAGAACCTCACAAAGTCCAGTGGTCTATCAATCTTCATGACTGGATTCCACCAACTGACGCTTCTTTCGAGGTTTGGCAAATAGCAGGGAAGCGTTCGCTTACAATGGTACGAAATTTGTCTTTTAGCGGTAATGAGGAAGTATTGCTTTTGATTTGGGAAACTCTTGTTCACGGTTCGGTCCGTGTTGTCTTTTAGGATCTTAAAGTACACCTGGATAGCGAACCTTCTGTCAAGTGTGGCGGCATTAAAGTGGTAAATGTTCCAAAAAAGCTTTATACGTACGGAGCGATCAAGAAGGCTTTGACTGAACTGTTTTAACTGTAATTTCTTTTGTTTGTTTATTTAATAGATATGTACTAATAATAATCGGGTTTGTACGGAAATCATAGGAACGCTGAAACTGATTGACGCTTAAAACAAAAGTGGGAAGAATATGCTTCTTATTGTTTAATTAATGTCGTTTCCACTGACGTGATACAATGATAAAATTAATTGTAATTAAGGTCTGGTTTTTTGTTAAATAAGAATTAATTAATATTAATGGAAGATTTTTTGTGTATATTTTCATAGAGATTTAATTTATACAACATTATTATGCAATATTATTTATTCAATTTATGTTACCTCACAAGGAAAAGCTACTTGACAAATTTTATTAAGGGGTCTCAGGGGTGTTAAAAATGTTTCGAGAGCACAAAATATGAACAGTTTTCGACTAGAAATAATTCTTTGAGGTTAAAATGAAATAATTTGATTCTTTTACACATTTTTTATAAAGGAATAAAGTTTCAAAAAAGTATAAAATGTCTAAAATATAATCATAATTTTAAAAATAATAAGCACATAAATATAAGAAAAATTTTTGTAAGAAACAAATAGTAAGTTTTACGACGCGCATGATATTTTCTGAAATAATAATTCTAATTACTAGCAATAAGTTGATTTATAAAGTCAAATATATCCTTATTAGATGGTAGCGATTAGATATAAAAAGAATAAAAAATAATATTTTTTAAAAATAAAAAAAGTAAATTTTTAAAATTTTTTTCAAAAAAATTAATTTTTTTGAAATTTTTCAAAAAATTACAAATATGTAATACTATAAATAGCTAGGATTTAAAGATTATGATAGAGTTTATAATTCTGTAAAGTTTTATGCATCAAAGTATGATAGTTTTTGAAACGCAATGCGCGTAAGTGAAAAAAACACAAACTGAGAAAAAAGGCTTTAAAGTTTTAAATTGAATTTGAGAAAATAAATTTTAAAACTTACATGCTAAAATGCTCCAGGATCATAGGATATGCCTTCCTGTTGCTCAAACAGCTCAATTTCTGTACTCTTTTTAATTTTTTTATCTCTCCAAGCTTCAAACGATGACGTTGAGCTCCTCTTTCTTGACGTAAAGATTCAACGATTGTCACGTTCAGCCAGGGACACACAAACATTTTTGTTAATTTTTAAGCCAAATTTCTCTAAAATAGTAATAAGTATTTGATTTCCATCATTAAAAATGCTGGTTGCTAGATTTGCAGCAATCTCTGCAATCATCAATCAATCGGCTAGAATCAATCGTCTTCGAACAAAACTTCCAGATTAATGAATTTAAACTTTCATTAGGATTCTGTGTCTTACCTCCTAAGCATTTCTTCAGGAGTGCCAGATGAGATAAGTCTGCAAATACAGGCTTAATTACATCTCGAACAGCTTTCGCAACTGAGGGTTTGTGTTTATAATTTTGTAAATTATTATTAATTGCGGCATTATACTTACACTATGTATTTGGATTTGTAAGACAAAATCAGTGCATCGGTTCATCATCGGTGCTGCAAGAATGACCCCAAACAGCACAAATGGCTTTCCGCATTTCCTTTACACTAGTAGAATTGCATCGAATAGCATTACCATAGTAATGCGCAAGCTTATCAATAAAACTATCAGTTAACCTACCTTTACCGCCTATAGTTTTACCATCAGATAATTTCTTCTTACCATATAATAATTTAAGCTTCCTAAGCCTTGTACCCATTCTCTTTTGCACATGGCCTACACATTCTATTTTCTGAATAAGATGGCATCGCCGTATGGATTGTTTTCAGAAAGGGCATTGAATGTTTTTGTGTCGCCATCTCCTATGTAGTTCGAATATTTCAGGTTGTGAAGCTGTTCTGATCGACTAAAAATCCTCAACATCCCGTCAACCTCCATCTTACCAACAGAGCCAGAATAATTTTTTCTACGTGAAATCTTATGCGCTCTTTTCCATTTATTGTACTTGATACCAAACTTTACCCCTTTATAACTGTCGCTTCATTTGCAAAATGAGGACACTTCCCTATCCAAAACCTTACCTGTTTCGGCCCCATTAGAGTACATACTCCAATCAACGATGAATGTCCTCTCGTCTTCCAGGTCCCATCACCACTTACCGTTAAAATGTTATCAGGTAACGAAGAATTTTCTTCGACAGCTGCCCTGTTCATGCTTTCTTCGGCGACTTCCTTCATAACAAGTGAAAGTTTATTATTAATAACATCATATGATTTTTGTTCAACAGGATTAGGAAGACTCATTACAGAACAAAAGGTTTTTAATGACTCTAAACCTTGACCTATGCATCTCATTGCTAAAATAGATCTTCTGTTAATTTCTGGAGCATTATTTTTATTCCCAATGTTTTCACAGCTTGAAAAAGTACAAATACTCCCACAGTTTTTACAATGTATTTCAAAATTGGAACATAAACCACAAGTGGATTTTTCATTAATTGTTAATGGTTTATGACATTTTAAACAGCATGATACTGACAAAATAGAGCTAAAGGTTGAAATAAAATCAAAAATACGATATTCTTTGAAGTTTTCACTTACCTTAACAAGATTTGACTTTAATGAAGTCTGAATTCCTGAAAGTTTTTTACTAGACGCATTTTTCATTTCGGCACACTTACTTGTACTTTTCAATTCTACACACTTCCTCGTATCTTTCATATCTGTAACATGTGAGTCACTTACCTTTAAATATTTATTTCGGAGCGATTGCCCAACGATTTTTTCAGAATAAAACAACACATATCTTCGATTTAGATAAGCGTTTTAAAAAAACGTGTACTAAAGTAAACACAACAGAATCAAAACACGGCAGAATGAATGTGTTGAGTTGCAGGCTTCCTTCTGATCAACTCAAGCGCTTAAAATATTTCATGAGGCTTATTAAAAACAGAAAAATGAAAGGTATGCATAAATTTAAAAATAAATGGGCGTGGCATCTGTCCATTTAAAAGTTGTTATGACTAAATTGCTGTTTGCAATTTTTTGAATAACTTTCGAAGTTTTTAGAGTATTGTCACGTGGTTAGTATCAAAATGTTCAGAAAAAAATAAGAACAAGATATATTTTTTTCGAAAATTCGAAAAAAAAATTGTTAACACCCCTAAGACCCTTAAGAAATTTAGTGCATATGTGTGTATATAGCCTTGCATTAAGATTTCATGTATTAATGCACTTCTATTTATTTTCTTTATCATTATTTTTTTTATTTTTCTTTACTACATTGCTGAAATTTTATAGTTACAGCCCAAATTAAAATTTTTATTCAATAGAATAAATACCGGACTCTTTTTCTATTTATATTCGCATTTGAGAAATATTATTTCATTATAAATTTTGAAAAAATTATGCTGATCTATTTACGAATTTATAAAGAAAAAGACCTTTATTGAATATGGATATTTAATCTTGTAAGGTGCATTATATGAAAACATCGAAAGATGTTTACATGTTCCAAAAATTTTCGATTTGGAAAACCTTATTTAAGTAATATAAAGAAAGATAGAATGAAATGTTTTTTAATTACATTGCCTTTCAATATATTCCTGCAACTATCCTTTTCTTTATTGTAATTCATAATTGATTTGTAGACTTATCAGATGCATAAATCATTTCAACTTCTTATGATATCTATTACAAATAATTTTATCAAGTAGCAAAAATATATTTTGAAAGCATACTTTCAACGCAAACTATACAAAGGCTTACTATCATTTCATAAAATTCATTCAGATTTAAGGTGATGATGCTGATGCATTCTCCTAATATTTAAAAGCGTAAGCACAAAAAATACCCATAATTCACCCAAAAATATAGAATTTTATATAACGATAGATAGATACTTCATCACCAATATTTCATTTCCTTATGCATTTTGCGTAACTCATACTTGCAGTAACCAGTAATAATTGTATTATTACTAGTTATTTATTATTATTTTTAAACTTGTACTTTACCTGTGTTTATTCATATCTATATTCTTAAAGTAATAAAAGTCTTATCAAATCCTTTGAAATATCATCAATTCTATACAGCCGTAACATAATGGAACAGAGCTAATGTAATTTAAAAAATCTTAATGTTTGGAAAGAACACAGAAAAGTACATTCAAATATAATGTATTTTTTTACTCATTGACGATAAGCTTATTATTAAACCATTATGGAACAGGAGTTTGGCATTTGAAATTTATCTCTTTTCCCTTTTTCTTGTTTTAATAATGTTTCTTGGAAAGTTCTTGCTACAGTATCTTAAGGCACATTTCACATTAGTTCCTGCATTCATTCTTACTATCAAGTATTTATCAATATAAAATAAGTATCTAATGTATTTTTATATGAGTTATCAAAAACTTGATTTGATCGAGCCAGCTGTCATGAAATCAAGTAATCTAGCTTAAAACCAACCAAAGTCATGCCATCTCAGCAAAGATTTCATTTTCTCAATAAGCATGTATTTGAACAGATGTTTTGCTACAGACTTAATGTCACTTTAAAACAATACGAGAGCCTTCGGTAAAAAAATTTCTGAAGCGAAGTTGAGTTAGTTGAATAGGCATTTACGTTCATTATTGGAGGAGCTAATGCTTGAGCTTTGAATCGATTCAAGGGTAATCGCCCATACGACGACAATCATAATTTGGAAAGTACCAAGTCCTGAACAATTTAAGCTGTTACCCATTAAAATTAACACTGCAAAAAATTTCCAAGTCCTAAAGGAATGAAATATTCATATTTAAAGAATGTTCAGTCAGTTAAAATAATTTTTGACGACTTTTGGTACTATTATCGCTAATTATAAATTTAGTAAAATGCTCTAGTTGACGCAACATTATAATGCTAATGAAAATATAATATTCAGCTGTTACTTGGATGCCTCATAATATTTTTAATATGTAAAAAGTAACGAATTCACCTTAATCCTTTCTTGGACCTCAGAAAGATTACTTCCCATCTACATGATCTTACAAAATACACCTGTGAGAAGCGCAAAATCCATTATAATATATTGGCCTTGCTATAATAACGATGGGCAGATTAATTCCCTTTTCCATTTTGTGCTACAACACATAATCCAGTGATTATGACATCTGTAAATTGGGCAGAAAAAGATGGTAATAAGGAAGAAGTACTTTATCCAAAAGCTGTCGCTGTATATAACAATGTCATTGGAGGGGTTGATCGCTTCGATCAAAGAAAAGAGAGATACCAAATAGGTAGACGATCTGTAAAATGGTGGCATCGCGTACCTCTTATTTTCTTATTGACTTTTCTATCATAAATAGTTTCATACTGTAGCAGGTGAACAAAAGAAACAGAAGTTTAGATCAGCAAACATTCCGTATAGCAATAGCTCTTCAGCTAATAGACGGATAATCCTCAAGAAAAAAGAAAGACCGACCAGCTAGCTTCCAAGCAAAGAAGTGTGTAGTTCTGGATGATGTGCGCTTAGCCAGAGGGGGAAATCATATGCCAAAGATGGTGAATCAATTCTTACACCTTCTTATCTAACTGTCATCTTGAAATGCTTGTTTTCATTAAATACTTTCCGACCACTTCTAAAAAATGCAACCCTTTCTGGCAATGAGTCTGTGCTTCCAAGATTATTCTTATCATAAAAATTCCGGTAACATTGTCCTGATATTTCTTACAACGAAACTAAAAATTAAAGTTTTACGGAACAAAGGGAGAAATAACATTCTTTTATACTTATTACTTTACTTCTTTAAATATTTTTTGACATTCTTTTCTGTCCGACTAAGAATGAACAACTTCTGTAACGTTATCCTGCCTAGCAGCTGATTGATCGGTTTTTCTATGCAGATAACATCACGCCGTTCATATCCACACGTACATCCTTAAAATATTTCAAGAACCTTTCATCTGATATCCTTTCACAGACAGCCATAGCCGTTTAGCAAAAACATCTACACTCCAAGTGGAAGACGAACCTCGCTTGGAATTTGAGAAGTAAGAAAGGACCACCCCATCCCAAGAGAGCGAAGAAGCAGACCATTTGGAACCCTCGAAAAAAAGATGCGTTGTGTTTTGATCTCCTCCTTCACTAATAAAATATTCTGTAGCATTAAAACACTCAATAGTTTGAATAACTTGTATCTAACTATTAATATTATAATTAATAGCTGGTAGACGTAATAAATCGATAATTTAATTCCTTAAGTCTCACGCTACTCATCAATTTTCCCAATACATCAATCACTCTTCGAATTAGCTTAAAAATAGATATTTTTGTATGAAGTTGGCAGGTTTCAATAAGCACGTGGGTGGTCTATTTCAAGATAAATTTAATCAATTAATGTTATAAAACACTTGTACATTTTTTGTTTAAAATTTGTCGGGGGAATGCAATGTACTTTAAGAGAGTATTATATATTCATTATACGAATTAACTATTAAATTATATATTAACTATCATGGAAACATTGAAAATGTAAATTAGGAGTTTCTGACTAACTTTCACAAAAAATTTGGATCTCTAAAATTCTATCCCTGTCTGCCTTTGTTTTTTCATATACGTATACATTTGCAAAGAATTTTTTCTCAAATGCATCATTTATCTGTTTCAAATTTTATTTCAATATTTTCGAAGGCTTAGAAAAGGTATTCCTTCTGGAAAATTGAAAATATACCAATACCTACCTTCATATATAATAATATTACTCAAGAGACGAGAGGATTGAACACCTCCGGGTTAATAAAGTTAAATATACTATCAAGTATAGTACCTGTAGCTGGCAATTTAATCTGCTACATTAGATTTCATTAATTTCTAGTACAATTTCACATCATCAGAGCTTAGGTGCCTCCCTCTGGGAAGAAAATTGGGCGTCAAAATTACATTGTGGCAATTAGTGTCTAGCATATGCTGCGACGCTAAAAACTGATACCAGCTCTTGGGGCAATGCACTAAGTCTACAACGGTAATTATGAATCCACAGAGCGATTAGAAAAGAAAAATAAGTTTTCATTAATTATATTTTCCAATTTATTTAAATCAATTAGAGAAGTATTTTTTTCGTGCCAAGTTGGGTTTTTTTTGTAACATCAATTCTTTTTATTATGTGATTTGATTTATTTCTTTAATCTTTTTTCATCATTTCATTTTCATTTACTAATACAATTTTATCTCTTTCCTCTTTTCCAGTATCTTATTCAAAACCTCACGAACGCAATGTACACTCTTAACTTAACCAAACTATCCATTAACAAACGCTTAATGCATTTCTGAACACCTACCTGAATCTGAGCTATGAATCTGGGCAGGACTACAACTGTCATTAGCCAGGACAATGGCAAGCTATCTTGGAGGATCAATCACCGCATAAAGATTATGTGCTCAGACCGTGGCTGTCTTGAAGACGAAGTAAAGGGAAAATTAACGAGGGAAGACATTCCATTGTACTATCGATGAGTTACTGGCAAGACAGCAAAGGCTTCCAATGCTGGTTTGTGTTGGAGCCAGTACATTTTGATTAATGGATTTAAGATAACATTATATCTGTGGAATTTCAATGTTCTAAAGAGCGTAGATGCAACCTTGTAGTCGACAACAGCCTTTGCGGCTTGTGTTTCTTATTTTGAAAATTATGCGGGTAATTACGTTAATGTTGGTAACTTAGAATAATTAATTGTGTCCGCACGTTTACGCAAGAATGGTTTTAAACTACCATTAACGAAGCTATTTGTATGGCGGTGGAACGCTTAAAAAGAGATAGAAAGTTAAAAAATATAAAGTCATCACCGTTTAAGGTTGAATTCCAAAAATTTGTTTTGACCTATAATGGTTAAGGGTTAAGGAAGCTACTTGAGGGAGGCATTTAAGGAATGTAGCTGCATTTTAGAAATTATTAACGAAATTTAATTTCTTAAACAGTTTAGTTTGGTTTATTTTTGAATGAAAGTATTTCAACTATTATATTTAAGTTATCAAATTTTTGTTGTCTGAAAGGTACATTTACAGCTATTGGAATTGGATTTTCTCTCTCCATATAAAAAAGTTTTTCCCGATGCTGTAATTCCTGATTACGCAACAATTCCAACGTTCAAGATAACTCGTCAAGTTAGCAACCCCGATATCGCATGGGTCGTTCACGCTGAATTGGCAACCATGTGCTTCGTTTCGTATAATGTCGCCACTATGGTTGCGAATATACATTATTGCAAGCTTTGGCAGAAAAATATCGCAACGATTGACTAGACTAGAATCGTTGCGTGAGAAGTAAAGACTTATAAACAGTCAACGTAACTAAATACTCAACTTTCCAGCAATCTGCATGAGCTGTAGTTTTATCAAAATCTGAGGACTTCATCAATGAAGTGTTTGACGCAGCTTCGGTGATGAATTTAACTGTAGGAGGAGCACCAAGAACGAATTTTGCGGAAAAAAAGAGCGAATAAATTGAATTTCATAATACATGTAAATTAGAGTTTTACAATTTGAATAATGAGTATAAACAGTTGTATAATTTGTACAATGGGGGTCGGACAGGGGGTACCCCCTTAGGTATAATAAATTATATTTATATAAACACTTGGATTAAAACAAGTAAAGAATTATGTTTACAGATGTATCGCTATAAGTTCCTTAATCATTAAAATTTTGTAAAATGATTTAATTAAGTTTGTGACGGGGTTATTAGCGAGATTTTCGAACTAATCCTCTTGGGAAACTTTGGGGCTAGCATTTATACTAATCCACAGCCTTTTCAGGAAAAACACGAGATAGATATATGTTAATTAGTTCGACTATATAAAGTCTATATATATATAGGTTTTGTAGATGTAAGAAGAGAAGGAGCCGCCAAGCTGTCAAGTAAGTTGAATATCGGAGAATTACTTCACGAACTTAGCGCACGTTTAAAAGGTGTAAATTATTAGATTGAAGATATTAGATAGTAGATTCAGTACCGGCCTGAGGTTAGTTAGTGATCGTTCTCCTTGTCCATTTCTGGTAGTCGGGTTTACTTAGAATTGAGTATTAGGATTAATCGACGTTCTAGAGATCACTCCTAGGTTTCTTCTTATAGTTAAACTTGTGATTGTTTAAGTGTTTGTCAGTACTTGAATAAATATATTTGTTAGTATGGCGTTTGTTGGTGATGCTATGTTTCCTCCCACACTTAGAGACGCGCCGGGCAGAGTGAGCGGGGTCCCAACTAGGACCTCGCCACCACAAGTTTGTAGCATTTGCTTTTTTGAATTTCACTCTTCAGGTCGCGGTGAACTTTCACGCGGTTTTCTCTTTGATCATCTCTGAGGAACTCAGGAACAAATTTTGCTGACAGTCGTATAAACCTTCGGATAAAATTCACTGGACCATACTCCATGGGATGTTCTTTTCCTAAGAAACTTGGTCAATATTTTTTCGACGATCTTCATAAATTGCACTTTTGATTTTGGGTAATGTTTTCGTCATTTTTTCCTGTCGAAGAAAAGGCTCTGTGTGTAGCTTGTTGCCAGATTTGAAAAGGGGGAAACCACTCCTAGACTTTTGTTTTTCCCAAAGTATCATCATTAAAGGCTTGCCAAAGCATCCCAACTGTCTTGGATGCAGTATTTTCTAACAGGAAGCAAAGTGTCACAAACACTCATTGTTCTTTGTGGTTATGCATCTCACTAATCGCCAAAGGCTTGAAACAGGAAACCACACAACAACACCACAAGCAATCCATTTAAAAGGTCGGGCACATAAATTTTCTAAAAATTATCGATTTTCACTTTTTATATTCTCTAAAAATTCAAATATTTCCGTTTAAAATGATAAATAATACGAGGAAATACGATAAATAGAAGTAGTTTTATTTATTTTTTTAAATAAAGCTACTTGACGCGCATCAAATGAGCTCTGCTAGGAACACCTGTGTTTCCCCTTGCATAAGTTTCTGATCAGCGCGAATCCATATGATGTTCAAGTGGAAAAATTTGACTAAATTGGGGTTATCCAAAAGTGTACTCGTACACGTCTTTTGGATTTTAAAAACGAAACAGGTAGAAAAAAATTAAGTGATGGAAGACGCCTAAGTGGTCGTAACCGACTCACCGACATTTCAAATATCAAAAATTCAAAGATATTATAGTATGTCTATCAGAAATAATACCTTTGATCTACACAGCATGAAAACTTCTGTTTGGGCTGTTTATTTTCATCTTCTATCTTCAAACGAGAGCCCTCAACATGGACTGTGTCCCGCAGGTATAAATGCCTAATGTAAGTTTCAAAAGTTAGAAGCGCTGAATGTAACGAAAGGCCCACATACACATGATCATAAACACATATACACGTGCTATATACGAATAATAAATTAATTCAAACCAATTTTTAGAGATCTGGGTGATCCTACGTTATTAAGAAAATGTTTACATTGAAGGACTCAGAACCCCAAATGAGTCAGTTAATAGCCCCATATGGTTATGATTCCAAGATCTACATTTGTGGAATTAAAAACTCTAAAATTAGGGGTAAATACGGTTATTGCATAGTTCAATATGAGTCATGCAGAAAAATTAATGACTTTAAAACATTTTGATGCTGAACCAAGTTATAATTGTGTGCCATGCTTCAAAAACCTAGTTTTCATGTAGCTCAACGAAAGCAGATTGAGATCCCAAAAAAGGCAAAATTGTTAAAAATAATGAAAAAAAGAAAATTAGAAGAGTCTTTTGTATGAGCAAGAGTAAAAAATAGCTTCGTATGCTTCTGAAAAGTACTAAAAAAGGTAAACGATCAAAAAATTACAAATTTTTACTTTAAAGCTTATTTTCTCAAAATATAATATTTTTCACTTTATGTACCTTTTTCTCAAAAACTACTTATCATATAATCCTCAAATTTCCAGTAAACAGACTTTTAATATGTTTACACATTTTAACGGAGGGAATTAGATATGTCTAGCAAAATTTTCTAGATATGACTTTTTTAAACTAAATTTTAGGGTGGGAAAAAATGGACAGTTTTTAAAAAATTCATGATTATTTTAATTTTTAATAAAAAGACAAAAGCCTTCGTTAAAGTGTTATTGATAGTACACATAACTTACTGTAAAAATTTTATCCATTAGAATTAAGTATTTTCTGAGAAAAAGGTACATAAACTTACGCAATTTAACATGGGCTCCTATGGACGTGCCGGACCCTTTCTTAAACTGACGCCATTTCATTAACGGTTGTGGATAATCCCAAATAACATAATCTAACAGCACAACTCGTAATTACAAAGAAAGCGCGCGCAACAGTTCAGTTCCGTTTATTTTTGGGTTCCCTCTCGTATAACGTAATGTTCCATTATATATATATATATATATATATATATATATATATATATATATATATATATATATATATATATATATATATATTGAGAACCGAAAAAGTTACGTCTTTAAGAATGTTTTGCCTAGAAAATCTTTATTGCTGTTTTAATTTTTGTTTGGGAAAGGTTATGGATGGCTATAAATAGAATAAACTGTAAACTTTTGGAAACATATGGAAGCGTATAACACTTGCTGATATTCCACAAAATAAATAAACATCAATCGGTTTGTGAGAAATTAAATGGGTTTCAAATCAAGACTAGCTTTGGAGCTGATTAATTCGTCATGAACTTCAGTCCACACCTTAACTTCAAAATTGACAGTGCCTAAGACTTTCAGTTCTGAAATGTGAGGCATGGCATAAGCACTGTAAGTTCATTAACCTCGCCCGAGGCTTGTAAAGACGATATTAATAAATTTATTTCAAAGTTTTCTTTCGTTCGAAAAAATACATATCAGAATTTATATTTCTAACATTCTTTATTCTTGCACACACGCTTTAAACAAATAAACATGTACATCCTTTACTAAAAGTTCTTCCAACCTTGCAAGACAACAGTGTCTTACAGCATCTGAATATTTAATGTTATGTCTATCACTACATGAATAACAAGAGAAAGTTATCAATATTCTGAAAGAAATAACAAATAAATTTTTTTTTGTTATTTATAAATGGCATTATGTAATTCTATTAATTTTTGACACATAACTAAAATTCTGAAACATCATGTAAATTAATTTTACTTTCGTAGTATAATAGCAATTACGGATTTAAGATATTGTGCGTAATATAAATCGAAGCACGGAAGGAATTCTAGCGTAATCGAAAATGGCAAAAAGTGCTACAATAAATGCTACTAAGTAGCATATATCTCATCTGAAATTAAAGTGATTCTTTTTCACATTTTAAATATATTAAGTTCTTAAAAGAAACTATTCATTGTCGATTTAACATCTAAGTGCGTACTCAAGCGTAGTATGAACAACAACAAAAAAAACCCCTCCTGATATCTGGCAACAATTATTCTTTTAAGAGTTTCTAACTGAAAACCGTGTTCTAAAAACGTTTAATTTCCCATCTGAAAACGCATACATCGAATAAACATCAAGAGCAATTTGCAGAGGCTCTCGAAAGATAACACGAATAATTCAATTTCGTTACTTATTTCTTTCCTTCTTCGAAACAAATACTTTCTCAGTGAGAATTAAAATTTGTGGTACAATTAACAATCAAGTAAAAAAAATCGGGTTTCATAAAAAACATGCCCAGACCTTTCGTTTCAATGCTCCATAAATTCGAATACCGCTTAATAACAAAGAACATTTTCTCTTAGTTCACTAATTTCACGCCCCGAAGGAATTTAAGCCTTACTTCTTGAACTTTTTTATTGCTAAAAAATTCATTGCCTTTTATTTGTATTCTTCCATCCATTCTTATCTGTCCGGGTATAGTGTCTTTCGACTGGAAAAGCCAATGAATACGAGAAGGAAATATCTGGCATTGGAACCCCTTTGCTTTTGTGTAAGCTTGTTATATTGAAAGCTGGTTAATTAGTGTTCCTAGAATTAGCTTAATTTCGAATAAAAAGAAGTGCATCGGCCCACATGAGATGTTTCTTTTGCGGAAAAATTTCAATTATCAAGTGTTCGAAGATCTTTTTATAAACGATCCCATATGAAACAAAAATGTTACTAAGTAATAAAATTAAGAAGATCAATTATATATTTAAAAATATAACATGTATATTTTTAGCAATAAATTGCGTTTAAATAACTTATATGTAAAAAAAATATATATAAAGCAAAACTTTTATTTTTATAATTCTTCTTTCAGCATAATTAAGCATATAATTGTATTGTTATGTTTTGCTGAAATATATTATAATTAAAACAACTTTAGTTTCCGTAATAACTCAAGAAAATTGTTACTAATAATGTTTTAATTGATTGTGTTATTTCTTTATTGAAAGTACTTATAGGATATTTTTTGTTGAAATATAAAACCAATAAAGCTTTTACAGCTACTATTAATTACTAAACGTTACGTAACAAATGAGTCGAGATACGTGAGTCAATTTCCGAAAAATCCCTTCTTAGAGGGCCTTTATTCCACTAAAGAAACATGCATACCAAATTTTAAGTATTTGGGTCTGATAGTTCAAAAATAGGAATTTTATCTATAACACCCCTTCCTGTAAGGTCGATTTTCGCAAAAAAAAACCAATTCTTATTGGAACTTTACTCCATGATAGGAATATGTCTACCAAATTTAAAGTCTGTAGGTCTAATAGTTCCAAAACAGGAATATTTATTTGTAGAATACTTTAACCCAGCGGTCTTCAAATTCTGTTCCACGGAACCCTGGGGCACCACGGGGCATGGCAAGGAGCTCTAGAGTCACAATTAAAAAAAATCGAAAAGAAACTAATAAATGTGCATGAAAAATCGATTCACGTTCTCCATGAAGCTTGTATAACTACAAGAATTTAAAACACATCCCTGTAATTGAGAAACTGAATACTTTATTTATGAATAATAGATTTATTTTGTAATACTTTTTCAACTTTTATATATATTATAATATAATCAAATGATATTAAAACATTTAATCTTTATATGTATATATATCTTTCCTACTAGATTAGGAATATTTTATTGATCAGTATCTCGGGCTAAACGAGATTGTTTTATACTCGTTAGTACAATGTCTTGTAAAACTAAACAGCATTCTAATGAAAAGTACACCTTTTGTATTTGTGAAAAAACACCTACAGTAAAAGAGAAGGAGCGACTTATCAGCATATCAATTCATTCTATGCTAATAATTTAAATTTAAGCGAGAACAGCTCCTAAATTGTACGTTGAAAATTCATCCAGAATACACAGTATTTCTCACACAGCTATAGACATTTAAATGCCATTCAGAAAAATATGCGTGAGTGAAAAATATTTCTCAACGTGAGTGGCTACAAAAACAAAGTGTAGAAACAAATTGAGCTCAGGATATCTAATGAAACGTCAGGTAATTTTAATAGACTTATAATTCCACAATTTGTGAGAATAAATGCAACCACATTTAAAGTTACTAAACATAATGTATAGGTATGCGATACTTGGATCACAGATTTATATTATTTATGAGTAAATTACATTAAAAGAAGATTACGATGTCTTAATAATAAATGCAATACTTTTTTAATTGCCTTCTCATAAAGTAACTATAACATGTTGATCTACTTTAAGTATTATTTTAAGGTATGTCTCTCTAAGTGTATAAGTGGGGAATCGGGTTCCACGAAACTACATTCAAGTTCTAGGGGTTTCACAAAATACCTTCTAGTTTTAGGGGTTCTATAATTTGAAAAAGTTTAAAGACCACTGCTTTAATCCCTCGACATCCCCTTCCCCTTGTGGTTCTATTTTCGCAAAACCTCCTTTGTCGTGGATCTCTACTCCTTGAAAGTAATATATCTACTAAGTTTCAAGCTTGTAAGTCTAGTAGTTCTAAAAGGGGAATATATAACTATAACACCCTTTTACCCCTCGCTTTCCCCCTTGAGGTCCATTTACACGGAACTTATTCTTAATTGAATTCTACTCCACGAAAAGAACATGAATATGAAATTTCAAGTCTGTAGGTCTAATAGTTTCAAAGCGGAAATATTTATCTGTAACGCCTTTTAAACTCTCGCAACTCCCCTTGGTGGTCTATTTTCACAAAATCTGTTTTGTAATGGATATCTATTCTCTCTCTCTCCATGAAAGTAATATGTCTACCAAATTTCAATCATGGAAATCTAATATTTGCAAAATGGGAATTTTTTAATATAACGCCCCTAAAGAACTAGCAACGCCCCTTGGGGGTAGATTTTTGCCAAACTTCTTTTGTAAAGTATCTCTACTCCATGAAAGAAACATGCCTGCCCTATTTCAAATCTATAGGTCAAAAATAGGATGCTCTTTTATGTATAACGTTCCTGAAACCCTTCGTAACTTCCCCTTGTGGTTAGATTTTCGCAAAACTCTTTACGAAAGGATTTCTACTCCAGGAAAGGAACACGTCTACTAAATTTGAAGACTGTAGATCAAATAGTTCCGAAGATATCGTTATGAGTGAGTGAGTGAATTGCTTTTCTCTCCTTTATCTATACTATATATATATATATATAGAGAGATAGAGAGAGAGAGATTATAAAAAATATAATACTTTTTTAATAGCAAATGTTAAAAAAAACACGTATAATAATTTTGAATATTAGGATTCATACAGTAATTTTATCGGATTAATTTAAATGTAATGTATTTACATATACATCTCCCATGTGCATATTTATTCACTCATTGAAATGCAATGAATATTTGTCATTAAATCACTAAATTAAGTTAATGATTAAAAATTCATGATTAACTTACATACAATTATAATTATCATATTAGCTACTGAAATAAATTAAATCGTGATATTCCTTTATCTAAAAAAAGCATTGTTAAGCTATGTTTCGGAAATAAGCATTGATTTCTACAAGCCTTTCACTTTCAAGGAATGCGATCATTTTATTTTACAAAATAATACCCAAACCTCTTTGAGCAAATTTTTTTTCCTTATATGATTATGTGAGCCACCCAATTGAGAATTATCTTTAATTATATCACTTGAAAACTTTTCTAACTCTAAGGTCAGAAAAATCAATTCTGCACCTACTTTAATCATTTGGGAGAAAATTAATTGGTAATTACACGAAAATGAGGACGATCGATTTCATTTCGGCAAGATTATACGTGACATTTAAGTATTAAATGTAGAATTATTTAGAATGCACAGAAAGCACTTACAGGTACTTCAGGAAATTTAAGAAAAAAAACCTTTTGAGGATATTTATTTTTAAAATGTTTGATTTAAAATGTCAGGCATATAATTAGCAATATTTTTAAATTATTCTGTTAAGATTTTTGTTGTTGGGATTTTAAGAAGTGCATGAAATTAGCGCTTTTAACAATTAATACTGTTAAATATATACAGTGAAAATCGCTTAACATAAAACTGAAGGAACTGAAATATTTTTTCGTGTTAAAAGAATTTCGTGTTAAACGATATTGCAAAAAACATATATTGAAAAATTAAGTTTATTAGAATACATTTTATTTACTTAGATATGCATATATGCATGAATTTATTATAAAACTCAATGAACCAAAATTATGCACAAGAGCTTAATTAAATTTAATACAAAATCCTCTTTTTTAAAAAAATAAAACGTTTATTGAGTTTTTGGAAAATAATCTGATATTTTTCTTTGCGTTGTCTTTTATAGCATCAAATTGTCAAGAAATTATTCGATATTGTCCATTTTGTTATTCATTACACCACTTTAATATGCGTCTAAATAAATGCGCATACTTTTCATGGTTTTCCTTATTTTGGATGACGTGGGAACAGGAGCTGCATTACTCATTTAATTTTCTTCGCCGGAATCTACCTCAAAGATGTTTTTTGAGCTTTAAAAAAAAAACTCAAAAATGTGTCATTGTCTGCCATAATTGAGGCTGTACACACATTACCATCATTTACTACAACGAATTCTTCCGATGATACAGTAGAACAGTTCAATAATGCAAAAACTTTCCCAAACATATTTCATTCACACAGTGTTCATTCTCAGAAGCTAAATGCTTTCGTGTTAAGCGGTGTTCGTTTCGTGTTAAAAATGCACGAAAATACATAGCAGTTTGTCGGGACCGTTGTATTATTTCGTGTTCACCCATAAATTATTACCGTTGTATTATTTCGTCTTAAACGTTTTCGCGTTAAACATATTTCACTGTATTTAAAGAAGTATTAAGTAATCGAGCAAAATCTGTAAGCATTAGCTTTTAAGGGTTTCAACAATATAATACATTTATCAGCATTTTTTACTGTTCACTACAATAAATTACTTTTTATATTACAGAAATATTTTCTGTTTCAGTGCAAATGATAGTTTCTAAAAACATTAGAAAACTGATTCCAATAAATTGAAAAAGTTACACTCTTATTTCTAAAATTTGTAGCTAAAAGATTTTGCATGATTTTTTTTTCTTTTATGAAGTAAACTAGGGTGATATAGCTCATGTTCTAGATTAAAAGAAAAATGTTTAAAAAATTCTAGTATATATAAAAATATATAATGTAAAATAATTAAAGAATAGTATGATGGAAATATCCATCATCATGCAAATTTACATGGTAAGTTCAGTTAAAATAAATAAAAAAAAATAATGTATCTTTGTGTCATTTTTATTCCTCTGATCATTAAAAAACAATTATTATTATTATTATTCTAATTCATCTGCATCGTGGTACTCGTCCTCAGAATTTTCGTCATCAAGGCCATCTGATAGCCAACCGCCTTCTAACTGGTCCAAGTAATTTTCGATGCCCCTCTCTTCTAAACTTCTCTACAAAAATAACATAAAGTAAACAATAAACTACAAACAATAACATTTTCGTCGTACATTAGAAGTGATTGCAATGAACTCTAGACCCGTTCTGAAACTCTAGGTGGCAACGCGGACTGATCCGAGGTACTGCGCTTGAGCGAGTGCCACGCCATGGAGTTCGGTGTTTACCTCTCGTCGAGAGAGGTTTTTTTAGTTCCACCCGTGAGCTTAGTGTGGAGATTTGGATTCCGATTATTGGTCTCGTAACGAGAGAATGTGGAAAGCGCAAACAAGTGAGCTTTATGAAGAGATAATGCAGTGATTGTCTCTCCAAGAGAAATCTGTGAGCTCCTCCAGAGAGCTTTGCGTGAAAGTTTTGTATCTGCCGGAGGCGGAGGTGTTGGAGGTCCCCTGGGCCATTTCTTTTTTTTCTCACTAAAAGTGTCAACGAGTTCAGAAGATTCAAAATTGACCTGAAATGTGTAAAAAGTGTAAATTTTTGGTGTCTGTGAGTGTCCTATTTCTGTGTGTGTAAATAAACAATTAAACATCATTGAAGTTTCATCAACTGAAAACGCTAGGGCATTACATGAAATAACTGCATAGTGATGTAAATATTTGTCACATGGTTTTGGGAAGATTATTTAGGGTGTTCGATATAGATTGCACAGAAAATAACAAACAAATAAAAATATTTTTTCTGCTCATTACCGCTTTTATTAGCACAAAGAAAATCTCAGATTAGCTATAACAAAATATTTCGCATCCAACCACAACAAACAGCGAAATGACAAGTTGAAACCCACTATAATAATTGTGACATTTGATTGTTTTGACAACAAAGTTCCTTATTACGCAATAGTCGTGAAAAAAGTTACCAGCAGCAACTAATTTACCATACACCTATTTTGAGTACAATTTTTTGTTCACTTAATGTTATAAGGAAGCCCAGTGGCTGACATGTAGTGCATTGTGCTTCCTCACCACAGGTCCGAGATTCAAAGCTCGAGCTGGGCAAGGTCGACTCGACCTTTCATCCATTTAGTGGGTCGATAAAAGAGTACCAAGCTTGCTTGTTGGAACTTAACACTGGAGGTTTCGCATCAGACTGACCACCTAATCGGAACATCTGGTCATGCACCTCAGGGACCAAGGTCACGTATACTGATATGGGCACAGTAAGCCTTTGCCCTCATTGGATGTTGCACCACTGAGCTAAGTTAAATGCTATAATGGAGATTTCCCTTATTAGGCAAAGAAGGGTTAAATAATTGTACATCTAAACATGTAGTTAAATATTGTTCTCTTTTGAAATAAAATGCTATGATTAGTGAAGGAATCATTAATTAAGGTGATATAATATGCATTAATTTTCTTGTACAGTATATTTTTCATCAATACATTTAAACATACCTAGTCTAGTTCATGCTTGGTCTCTAATTTTCTCTAGGTAATACTTTATCTCTAAAGATGCCTGAAATAGTTAAAATTTTCGATTATGTAATACGAATTTAAAAATAATTTCAAATGCTCTATTTTGGTAAAATGTGTCTGAATTGTATTAGATCAAATCAAAATTACACTACATGTAGCACAAATTTAGCAATTTTAAAACGAATAGGAGAACAAAAAACAATGTGTAATTTTTTGAAACACTATCCCCTCTTTTCAGATTTCACATGAATTCGAAGAATAATTATAGGTTAAAAAGTCTTACAAAAAGGCAAACTCAATCAAGATTAAATAAAAACAGAAAGCTTTTTTTATTTAATTTAATGATTCCACATACTCATATAGAGAGATAATATATCTATAATTAAACCTAAATTTGCATTAAAATAAAAATATCAGCACTAGAGGGTGATATGCGAACATCAAACTAAATATGCATGCACACAAACTGAAACAAACTACATTTTATAGTTTCTCTTTTATATCTGTTGATTAAATTTGAGGATTAATATTTGCTGATTAAACTAACGATTATGTTCTAAAATCGATTTCTTGTGAATTTATCTGAATCGATGTTTGTGTATAAATTAATCAAAACGAATAGATAAAGAATTTACATTGCATACAAATATGCATGCGCTCTTACATGTTCCAGCAGTCGAGAGCAAAGATTAATGCTGTGAATTACATTTCCTCTTGTAAAGAAAATATCAATTCGAAGCATTCCAATTGATTTTGCGCCAGCTACCACCGCAGTTGAGACGGATTTAATTTGGTATACGTCGAATTTAGACTTAAGGTAATTTGTTAACTTCGCATGTTCTTAGTTGCAATTTGAGTTTTCTTCCCACTTCTGCAAAGTTAATTGTTGGTATTCTGTATACCGCTAGCCAAAGTTTAGCTACTCCACTCTGAGAGACTGTGAACTAATTAGTTAAGTAAAAAGAATTCCTTAGTTCTTGGAACATATTTTGAGGTTTCCTGGATACCCTAGAATTGTGGAAATATTAAGTTATAGACTAAAACAAGGCTAGAGATATTATAATTTCTTCATAAATTTCCAAGGAAATATTTTTCAATTAAATAAAATGTAGCCAAACTCGTTAAATAGAGTGTAACGCTTTAGATATGGAAAAACACGAAAAAAATTAATTGAACTTTTTTATGCTTAGAGATAGAAATCGTCGCAAGCTTCTATTTTGCAAATCAGATTAGTTTTACATTGTTTAAAATGTTTAAAACTCTTTCTAACGTTTTGACTTTTTTTTTAATGGATCATAGAACATAGTTCAAGGATCTATGTTCTATGAAATAACCGAGTTATTTAAAATTAATATTCTAACTATAATAACTTATTTCATAATTAAATTGGCATTCCAATTATAGTAACTAATTGCATAATTTTAAATGGAATTCTGATCAAAATAATTAACTATATATTTGAGTATCCATACTATTTGGAAAAATGAAACTAATGTAACTTAAGTACTTCGTGTAAATATCACTTATAGAATCGCTAATTAAATGTATATCAGAAATGTATGTGAACATATCAATTACTTAATAATTATAGGATATATAGTGTATAAAAACTAATTCTAATGAAACGTAATTCTGACATATAACTGCTGCCTATATAAAAACATCATTTATAATCTAATAGCACTTTTATTTTAAAAGACTGTTTGTTACCTGTAAAATATGAATCCAAAGTAAGAAAAAGTAATAGTATAAGAAAACAAGCAACCGAAATCTGTGTGTGTGCGTGAACGTTTAAAAACCTTTAACTAAAAAGCAATGTTTTATGCATACAATATATTGTATTTATTATGTACTTAGCATATAATACTGTAATATATACGGAGCAGAATATTGAAAAAAAGACGGAAAAATCAATACATTTATATTATCGTATAATAGCAAAAATACCAAAAATGAACGAAGAAATTATAAATTAATTACAAAGTTTAACAAAATTTTTCTTAAATTCAGAACAAATGTCCCGTTTTATCGTGGGACATAAATAGTAAGTAAAAAGTATTAAATTTAATTTTTTCTTACTTATAATTTAAGAGATCTCAGGGGTGTTAATTTTTTCTCGAGAGCTGAAAATGTAAATATCTTTCGATTAGTTGTAATTCTTTGAGGTCAAAATTAAATAATTGATTCTCTTTTACACATTATTTAAAAAGGAATAAGGCTTTAAAAAAGTCTACAATGCTTAAAATATAATCCTAATTATAATTTAAATAATAATAAGCATATGAAAATAAAATAAAAACATTTCTGTAAGAAATATTAATTAAATTTTACTTTGCGCATGATATCTTTTCAAATAGTAGCTCTAATTGCAAGCAATAAGTTGATTTATAAAGTTAAATATATCTTTATTACACTATAGTATTTTTTTAATAAATAGAATGATAAAAATTATTTTTTTAAAAATATAAAATATTACATTTTTAAACTTTTTTAAATTTCAGTATTTTTTTAATTTTTTGAAATAAAACAGATATATAATCCTTAAATTGGGTAGAGTTTAAAGCGTATGATACATTTTAGAATTCTATAAAGTTTTATGCATCAAAAGCTACTATTATAGAAGATATGATGCGCAACGTAAAATTTACTTAATATTTATTACAGAATTGTTTCTTATTTCCATATGCTTATAACTTTTAAAATTATGATTATATTTTAAACAATTTACACTTTTTTGAATCATCATACCTTTATAAACAATGTGCAAAAGAATCGAATTATTTAATTTTAAATTGAAAGAATTATATCTATTTTTAAAATTGTTTGTATTTTGAGCTCTCGAGACATAATTAACACCTCTGAGACTCCTCAAAAGTTTTCTTGTTTCTTAATGCCATCATTATGTTCTGTCACTTAAGGGACTGTCATAAAAATATAGAACTTATTTATGCCATATCCACTTTAATACATTCATTATGTGACATGTTTTTCTTTTTTTAGCTAACTGCACATCGCACTCCCAGTACCAATCATAGATCTAATGCAAAACCCAATTACATCCTAATGAATTTATCTCTCTCAGAATTTTTACCCGAAAGCTTAAATCCAGCAATGAGTCAGAGAGAACAAGAGGAACACCCCTTCATCCGAATTATACATTCGTATCTTTCCAAATTCACCCAGGGGGTGCTAACAGAGAGGGAGGGGAAGCAATTATTTGTGCGCTTCTGCCAGTAAATCTGGTCTTTTCAAAGCTGAAGCGTGAAATAATGATTTTAAGCAAGGAAACAAAGGAGACACGCTTCCAAAGGGACTGCCAGTCCCAACACTGAATCGAACAGTTAATTGTCTGCAAAGGCTAAATAGTCCGGGAACATGGAAAAGTCGTTAATTTGTCCATTCGGGTTATAGGTGTTTTGTTGGGTGGATAGAGTTGGGGGTACGATTGAGAGGGAGTTGTCGTTTGTAAACTGTTTCCTTTATGAATTGGAAGTCTACAATTAGAATTTCGGGGAACATTAATCTAAAATCGTATGCAGAAATTTTTATTTATATATAAATCTGTATAAATGCTTCGAATTTAATATGTGAGGGCATGCAATTATTCTCAAACCTTTAAAGGATTTAATTTTTCTGGTATTGATATGTTAAAATATTTTTGGTGGATTGAGATTGTTTTATAAAAAAGAAATTCCTTTAGCTTATTGCCTAAAATTAATATGAGTTTTAAGACTATTTTTTGATGGATACCCCTTCCCACTGGGAACTATTCAAAAGTAGGGCATCTTATAGTTTGTATTTCCTTTTATATTGCATTATACGTGAAATGTATAAAATATAACTTGCAAATACTATAATTTACAAAAGGAATTAAAAATTAGATATAATTTGTTTTAAGGTATCCAAACAAGTTAAAATGACCAAATTCGGTCAAAACCCGCATTTTTTAAAAATAAAACTATCTTTTGGCGTTACGAAACATAATTTGTTTTGTTTCTACGTTACCCATATTCCAGGTTACAATCAATTTTAAAAATTCTGAAACGGATCTTTAAACTGCCAGAAGTGGTCATTTAAATTGTCCAAAATCTACAATTAAGAGTCTGATTACTCCAAATATTATGAATGCATTTCTTTAAAACTTTTTGAACCTGATATTTATATTATTTTCTAGAGAATGTGCCAAAATATAACTGTATGAATATTTTTTAAGTTATGGCCTGTTATTTAAATAATGGTAAAGTAAAGAATGTCATATTTCTTTTAACATTCACTCAATAAGCTCTAAAATTTTAAATTTCAATAAAACAGTTTCAATAAATTTCAATAAATAAATTTCAGTACGTTTTCTAGATAAATGCATCTAATTGGCTTTAGTAATACTTTTCATATGTTTATTACTTTTACCTCTAATTGCTTCGAAGTTATTAACAATATTGCTAAGACTTCACATTTTTTGTTGTTGAGATTCTAGGTAGACTCCTTGTGCGTCGAAAAGTTTAACACAAGGCTTACAAGCGTAAATAAATACTCAATCAATAGTGGTAGGAAGTTTCAAGTAGAGGGATACAAGCACAAATGGGAACCAAAAGGTAAAAAGAAGTAAAAATGGATGCAGGACAATAAATACAGAACAAAATACAAGATTGCTCACATGCAAAAACGGAGACATTCAGAGATTAAAATTATACAACGGGAAGGTTTGTGGGAAACATGTGTGATCGAAATACCAAAATACAAATACATAAAGAACACGTACACACAAATACTAAAAAACATATACACACAAGCATATATATATATATTTAACTCTATTATTTTTATTTTTCCAGATTTCCTTTCTAAAATCCTTTGTCTGGTTAACTTGCAATTTCAATGTTTTCCAGTCTTGATTAATGTTTATTCATCTCTCTCTCTTGTAGAGAAATTTTTTTGATTATATATATATACATATATACACTGGTGTGCAAAAAATTAAGGACGAGACGGTTTTTTCAATATAACTTTGTACAAAAGCATTCTAAATCAACACATTTAATACCGTAAGATCCCCAATACGTAAGGACATGAGTAATGTAAGCAACACTTACTAAAAGAGAAATCAGAGGATAAAAAGAAGCTTTATTGAAAAAGTAGCATGGAGCGCAATGCGACTGAAGGCCAAAACATCCCTGTGATGGGTGTCTAGCAAGAAATATGCGGTCTTTAGTAGGGGATATGATCTCCCCTGACTGCTAGGCAGGTTTCACAGCGTCTGCCAATGCTGAGAATGAGGGTGTCAATGAGTTGTTGAGGCATTGCTGCCCATTCATCTTGCAGCGCCAATCGAAGCTCCGGAATCGTTACTGGTGGTAAGGTACGAGCTGCCAAGCGTCTGCCTAGAAAATCCTATACATGCTCGATGGGATTGAGATCCGGAGATCATGCCGGCCAATCCATACGTTCAATATCCTCACTCTCTAAGAGCTGTTCGGCAGCTACTGGTGCGATGACATGGTGCATTGTCGTCCATGAAAAGGAACTACGGACCCATAGCGCCTCTAAAAAGACGCACATATGGAAGAAGAATCTCGTTACAATAACGGGTCCCGTTGACTGAACCTGCGTCGAAGATGTGAAGGTCTGTACGACTACCAAGCATGATGCCCCCCCCAAACGAGAACACTGCCACCTCCATACCTGTCCCTTTCAATGATGTTCGAGGGATGATTGCGGCTTCCCCGCTCTCTCCAGATGAGTATGCGATGAGAATCGCTACTCAGACTGAATCTGCTCTCATCTGTAAAGAGTACTCGTCCCCATTCATTGTCTCTCCAATTCCGGTATTCCCGGCACCACAGAGAACGCCTTCTCCGATGGGCAGGCGTTAGAGGTACACACCGTAACAGGGCGTCGTGCAAATAGACCACCACCGTGCAGTCTTCTGGCCACGGTAAAACGCAATATCGGTCTTCCAGTCGCCTGTGTCGTGTGTCTAGCGATTTCTCCCGCTGGTCTGCCGCTGTTTCTTCTGGCCTGTAAGGCAATATTCCGGTCATCTGCGGGTGTGGTTCTTCGTGGACGACCACTACTGAACCCTCGGATAGCTGTTCCTGTAGTTTGAAATTGTCTCCAAAGTCGTTGAAAGCGATGCTGTGAGCAATTCCGAACTCTGCAGCCACACTTGTCACACTGCGACCTTCCTCCAACTTCCCAATGATTCGACCTCGGGTAAAAGCATCCAGATGTCGTCTAACAGATTGATTATTCGCCATTTTCTCGCTGAGGCAGCAACTCGGTGTGATTTTAACTGCTATACGGTGTGCAATCTCTTTGCCAGAAATACTAATCTTACACCGACAACATGCTTTACTACTCAGACACTCCCCCATTACGTCTACCTGCATATCTGCGCATGTGCTACCGTACATCAACTCACTTAATCTCCTGATTTGGGTCTTTCTATCCGCTCTGCCTCTTCGTTCAGCTGATATGCTAATTTTCGACTTCGTCTTAATTTT
>BMAO01001223.1:0-18499 GCA_019973975.1 Trichonephila clavata
AAGAAATAGAGAGATTCTGTTCTAATAGACGATTTTTCGAGCCAATAATTCCACTGGACAAAATTCTTTACGCTTTTCTATTTTGTTCTTCATATCTACCAGCTGCTGTAGTTCGGAAAAAAAGGAAGAAATGTTGAAGGAAACATATTTCCGGAGATTTAGTATTTTTTTCTCTCTCTCTCAGATTTTTCTTGTCTATTTTTCCCTCCGTATCTTCGATTCCAGTAACACGATATAGAACTTTGACAATGATGTACATCCGTTTTTAGTATAACGGTACTGTGTTCATCAAAAGAATTCCGTGATTGTTGTGATGTCAGAAAAGAACTGGGGAAACTTCTGGTTGAAATAATCCTGTCTGGTAAAAGAAGTTGTTATAAGACGCGTCATTGGACAGGTAGATGAAAATATTGCAAGCCCATTACATGCATTTCCTTATTCAATTAAACAATTCGCTGTTATATGTATTTAAAAAAACCGTTCTTAAATATGACTAATACCATGTGTGTGTTTTTTCTGTCCTATGTCGTTTGGTGATAATTTCTGCATGTAATAGCATATTATTATTATTACATTTATTTATACATTGATTTCATCAGTGGCGCACACAAGGGGTTGTCCTGGGGTCTGGACAACCCCAAAGCCCTTGAGTTTTTTTTTCGATTGATGATAATCCTATATATATGTATATATAACGTAATATTTAATTAAGTACTTGTAATTAACAATTTATTTTATTAATTAATGCTAATTATTATTTCAATAATTTATTTGTTTACAAATCGGAAAAATATCAATTGGTGTTGTCTTGAGTTGATACGAGTTGGGGGATTTCGACCATGGACACCCCCCTTGAAAAAATTTGTGTGCGCTACGCATTTCATTATTGTATAAGCACTCATTTTCTCCGTGTATATTGCTCAGAATTTTTAATGGGCCTCGCATCAAACACAAGTGGCCGGTGTGTCATGCGTTTGAGCCCTCGTGCCACCAAAAACACGCCGTGTAAAGGAGACCGATGCACGTTAAATATGTCGAGGCTCAATATACTTTCGTTGCTGTGGTCGGGGGGCAGTTCAGATGTTGTCCTCGTTTCGTGGTCAATGGTTGAAAATTACGAGGTTCATCACCAAAAGCCGTCGTTTAGCTGAGTAGTGCGATTTTAATATTCACTCACTCACGTCACTGAAGACCCGCCTTGTAGATGGGCTGATGCACGTTAACTGTATCGCAGCTCAAATTTCTGCTGCTGGTTTGGTGTGGTAGCTTGGAAAGGGTGGCTGCGGTAGTCTTGTGGCCAAGGTAACGGACTCGTATACATGCATCGCTCCCCGCTATGTAGGGGAGCATTGCACGTATAATTGGTCGCTGCTCAAATTTCTGCTGTTGGTGTGAATTGGGGTGGCTTGGAGAGGGGGTGCCAGCTCAGTTGTCGACTTGACCAATGTTTAAAATTCTGAGGTCCATTGCTAATAGCTTCGTATTGACTTTTATTGCAGCGTTAATAAGCCACTAAATGATGGGAAAGTCTTAAGATGGGGTGCCATCTTAGGTGTTCGTCCCCGATGGAGGATGGAGATTGAAAATCACGCGGTCTGTCGCTATTAGCGCTCGTGCTGCGACTAAGTTCGATGTTAACAACCAATCGATATGAATAACATGTTGTTCAGGTTGCAATTTTTAACTCACAAGCAGCAAACTACATTCAGTTTGTTATTTAGAACTGTTCTTAGTATGCAAGGGTGGCCAAATGAAAAGTGGACAAGTTGAATAAAAAGAATACCGTTATTAGAAACGAAAATAAATTGCCATGGGGGAGGGGGTTGTAACACAGCTCTCATCGTTTCGTGGTCTCATCGGTCTCTATGTCTTCACTGTAGAAATATCGTGGGTGATTCTCGAGAAAGTGCTGCATAGCTTCCTTCACCTCATCGTCCTCTCTCTTAAGTGAAAAAGTGTGGAAAGTTTCAGTAAGACAAATATGGACTATACAGCGGGTGTACTAACTCTTTTTCATTGATTTTTTAAAAATGTCTGGTTTCAAGGAGACGTTTAAGCCGCATTGTCATGGAGATCGGAAATCGTTTACCACCTTCACGAAAATTTTGCACCAATTGTTCCATAGACTGCCCCATTTCGTTGATTGATGCCCGTATCCAACTCACCTCAATCAGAAACCATACTACCACGCATTGTTTTCCGAAATGGACGCATCCAATCCACACGACTTTACTTTTGATCTATTTCCTCTTCCACGAACAGGTTTCATTATTGCACATCGTATGTGGTGTACACCTCTTACCTCCCTCTGTATCCATGTTCTGTGGCGCTACTATCGTTGCAATCATTCTGACACAAATGCACGTATCCATTTTTCATTTGAGCAACCCTTATACTTGAACGTGCTTGAGTAATCGTATCGGTTGTTTTGTTTGAACACCTTATTGCGAAATCTGACTTACGAATGTATAGAAACGCTTGCAGACTTCAGTCCCTTAAACTTAATTTAAAAACCCCATTGATTAGGATAATAGGGAACTACTGCAAGTTAGGCCTCGGAATTTGTGCGTTCTTAAAATATTATAAATAATTAAGGAAAAATATCGTTTCACACAGATATTCATTTCACCCTTTTCTAAAGTTCAGTGTTAAATGATACATTACTTTCAGGCAACGTAATTCAAACCAATCCATTACTTTTCTTATACTTTATTTACATATTACTTCTGTAAACATTCGCCGAATCGAAACGTATTATTTCTAAATTGATTTCTGACTCGAAATTGGATTACGTCCGGATCACCACTTTGGAGAAGTAAGAGGTCTTCAGTGTAGAAACAATTTTAAAATTTGAAACTCCGCCATTCCAGAAAGATCAACAGCCATATTACCAACAACAACTATTATTTACAACTTCATCTTTGTAATAAATTTAAATTATATGTAACAAATAAATTGAAGACTTGAGTTGAGTTGTGGAACAGAGGCTGCAGATAGCTGTTGATTCAGTCGATTTACTTAACAAAAGCCTGTTCAAGCTCAACGTGGTAGAGTGCGAAAATGCAAGCGCCGCCACAACTCATATTCAACTAAAGTAATCAAAATTTCCAAGTTCCATTTTCGAATATTTATTTATACAAATCGATTCTCTCGATAATTTAGTTGCAGCATAAATCAAACCTTCCATTATTTTCATTAATCATGCAACGAAATAATTGGACTTCAGGAATTGTACCATTTCTATCTCCTTCAGCTATATTTCTATACTCTACACCCTTGAGTCTTTTATATTTTACTACGTTATTTCGCTACTGAATAATGTGTCATGTATGTGCCCTGCGCAATAAATACATTTTAATGCCTTATGTGTAATTCGTCCTGATTGAGATGAAAGGCTACAATAAATGAAACTTAATTACGATCTTGTTTACACTCTGTGTAAACTGAATTATGACCTATATGTTCATTTGAAGTCGCATAAATGTATGTATAACCCATGAGGATTATTTGACATTATTTTATTCAAAAGTTTTAGTAGTAATGGGAGAGTAATTTGTTAATGTTTTCTCTGTCGAATTTAGCCGCGTGCTATTTAAATTTCTCGAAGCGTCGCGTAAAAATCATCAATCAATTTGTGCTTTGTTAGGGCTGGAGAAGTAGTCTTTTAATTATCTTAATTTTTCGATTTCCTTTTTTCCTTCAATAGCCGACGGGCAAAGCAATTTATTAGAAGGAGGCTTTTAAAGTAATGAGCAAAATAATGAGGTGGGGTGGTATTAAGCATTATTTTTTTTTATTAAAAAAAGGAATTTTTTTTTATTTATATCTGGGAGGAATTTATAAGATAAAAACTAGGAAGTGCATTTTGATTTTTTTCCCCTTACTCTCATTTCAGGCTTTTTATCAATTATCTACTGATCGATAATTGTAAAGCGATGTCAATGTACATAGACATCGTTTAACAATTTCTAATTAATAGAGATAATTGATAAAAAGTCTGAAAACAAAAATAATAAGATTCCTTTTCGAAGAGCTACTTGTTTCGATAAATTATGTATAGTATTCAAACGCGCCATGTGTGTTATTTTCCCTTCTACAATGCTCTCCTTGTGAGAAATTGAGTCTTTCAAGCAACTTTTTCACTTTTAACTTGAAAAATAAGGCAAGGCACCCATAATTGAGACCAGGGTTACCAGATTCGCGATTTTATCACGTTCGCCTCGGTTATTACGGACAGCTTCTTCTAGAAATCTTGGCTGACCGCTGCTTTTCCTTTTACAGAAGCAACCTGTTTTCTTAAATTGATGGTACTATCGTAGAACGCTCTTATTGATAAGTGCTTGTTTTCCATCGCGATTTCTAAGTACACGTTGCTTTGAAATAACTGGGGGGGGGGAACGTGCACACTCTTAATTCGCAAAAAACTCTTCTCTGTCATCGTCGCCATGTTTGGATTTCAGCCACAACAATCTTGAATTTGCTTTTGATCATTGTTGGAAAAAATCTTGGTATATTTCTCTTTACATTTGTGGCGAGGGTATCTATATAAGCCAGTAACAGCCTCTGGACTGAAGTGATCATTTTGGTCCAGCGGTAAGTTATGTGCTTACGGAACGGAAGGTACCGAGATCGAATCTCCTTCATTGGTGACCCTGGGAACCTCGAATAAACGTAACCTTCGAGTAGCAGTCGTGGTGCCATCTTTCTACCGCAAATGCGGCCAAGCCGTCTCACTCAAATCACGCAACCCACAAGCCGTCACACCTAATGACGCAACCACTCACACGTTTTCCATAACAACGACATCGTTCGTTCGCCTACCAACTCACTGGTAGGGGAGTGTGTGGTGGTGTTATCTATATAAGCCAATAACTGCCTCCGGACTAAAGTGATCATTTTGGTCCAGCGGTAAGTTATGTGCTTACAGAATGGAAGGTACCGAGATCGAATCTCCTTCACATTCATTTATCACTTATTGTAATATATGCAATAGTTTCGAAAATATGTTTTTTAAAATTCGGGTCCATCATTTATTCTCACATTGTGTAGTAAAATGTTGTAAAATAACAAAGATTGCTCATTAATTTTAGCCACAAGATTCAACTATAAGGAGAATACATATTTCCATTAAAGTGAGAGATCACGTTTTCATATTCACTAAAACCTGAAGGAAAGCTTCGCTGTACCCATTTAATTACGTATCACTGGTAGCTATTAAATAATATATAAGCAAACACATTCACAGTATCTGAATTAATAAATACCTCCGAAGTCCTTGAGTTTCAGCTTGACCAATCGGATAAATAATGATCTTGGGCTGAGTTTTATTTCTTCTTTTGATAGAAGTGGGGAGATCGAAAAGAAAGGAAGAAATACCATCTGGAACGTTTATGTATACCACAGTTTTTCGAAAAAGCAAGCATGTAACAAATTGCTTTTCGAACCTTCAGCATGAATCGTCTTCAATGTGCAATATGTGTAGTTGCAACAAATACTTTTCACAAATCACGATTGGTTAAGATTCCTCTCTTTCTCTCTCTTTTACGATCATAAAATTCCTCCTATTCCTGTCCAGGCTGCTCAGATTATACGATCTTAACTCAGGAGAAAAAGCAAAAATCTCCTTTCCTGTCATGGAAGATTATTCAAGGAAAGGAATGCTATAGGCCCTCTTCATACGTCCTCATAGATTATTGGATCCAATTTGGGAGACTGAGCATTGATTTAATCTTCTAGGGCAAACGAGAAGTTATCGCCCACTTTCACCTCAGTCTTCCGACCATTCTTCAACCCCCTGACTCTTGCGTATTTCTCAAATGTCTCCAGCCTTTCGCCTCCCGTTTTAAATCGCACGTGACGACGTTTTCCCATATACACCCCATTCCTTCCGTAATTGATTTTTCGGAGAGTGAGAAAGCATTTTTTATTTTTGGTCCTCTCATTTCTGGGGTTTTGCTGATCTCAACTCTCGGTTTCCGATTTTCGATCGTATATCACTGAAATCAGGAAGTCTGATGCCGAAGCATTTTTTTTCCCCTTGTGAGAAGTGATCTCTCTCTCTGTTCTCTTTTTTTTTCAGTAAAAAATACCGAATGGGGTTCATTTCCCCCTTTCAACCTCATACATAGTGGGGCTCTTATTCTTTGGGTATTTGAGGGAGGGGGAGAGAAGAAGTAGGTTACTCAAACTCTCGACCAACAAAGGAATGACTTTCGTGGAATTTTCTTTACTGCGTTTTTAAAAGCGCGCACCATTTCAAAAACATCGACCCTTCACTTTAAAAAAGAGAAAAAGGAAAGAAAGAATAGATTTGAAAAGAATATTGGTTAAAATGCATCCATCACAGCAGTGGCGTAACGGAGAATATTAGAGCTCCCTTGCAAAGTCAGGTTTTCGAATCGACCCCAAGCCGGACTGGGAGTCAGTCAGACTTTAGGCCTCCTAGAATCCTGGGCCCTTTCGCGATGCAGGGGGGGGGGGGTACGTTGCGTCACTGAATCATAGGTATGTCTTTTTGACTTCAATAGTGCAAAAGTATTATGTAGTTCAGGGGTGAGAAAATGACGGACCCACGGGCTACATGCGGCCCCCCAAAGCAGTCAGGAAATCAAATGAACGGAAATGTTCTCTATATTTAGATTAACGTATACTTGTTAGAAAAGTTTTTTTTTTGCATGAAGATGAACAAGAGTAAATGTAGATGCAAAAGTTGTGGTTGACGTTAACTAGCAGGCTCTGAGGAGAATTTCAAAAAGCAATTCCATTTCTGATTTTAAAAAAAATTGTAGAAAAGTGTGATAAGGTACATTTGTCTTATTAATCACTCTCTCTCTCTCTGTTTCTTTGTCTCTCTCTGTTTCTTTGTCTCTCTCTCTGTTTCTTTGTCTCTCTTCTTTTCTCTATCTCTCCCCCTCTTTGTCTCTATCTCTCCCCCTCTTTGTCTCTCTGTCTCTATCTCCCTCTTTGTTGGTCTCTATCTCTCCCTCTCTCTTGGTCTCTATCTCTCCCTCTCTCTTTGTCTCTTTCACTGGTCTCTAAATTAAATTTACTCGCAGTCTCTAAAATTAATTTTACTCGCAGTTATAAATAATATGAAGTTAGCACACTAAATAAATTGGATAAAAATAACACTATTCTTTTTACCTTACATTTACTGATTTTTATGGTACAATTTATACCTTTTCTGAATGCAAAGTGAACTAATGAATGCAATCCTTTCAAAGAGGTGCAGCTCTCCAGTATCCACTGTTTCCACTATGTGGAGTTCAAGCCAAAACAATCGCCCGCCTCTGATGTCGTCGGTCGTCTTTCAAATGTTGGAAAAGTCAACATAACTAACAGACAGGTTCTTTTAGAGTAAATAATAATGTATTCTGACAATATCCAGTAATTACAACAGATTTAATTAAAAGGAGACAATTAGCACACATACAATTCGGGAAAATACACGTAAAATCCACAATAACAGGAATTCAAAGCGTATGCACCTGTTTGTAGGAATAATATCGCATAAGGAAATTAATTGCATAATTCGCTCTTGAGATCAGACTGACCACTGTAGTTTCTCTGCGTCGCACAGTGGTCAGTTTTCCCGATCTGGCGCACGGAAATTATTTTATGGATTTGAAGTCTTCATAATAATATCTAATGATCAAAAATCGTAGTAATTAATGTAAATTGGTTATTCTCTTTTGTTTTTTACCAAGAAATAAGGTGAATAGGGTCTTAACTAATTTATGTCAAGTTTGAATTTGATCAAGAATAAATTATTGCTGAGAGGGGAACTAGTTTTTAAACAAGGATCTTAGGATATTAACAGAAGCAGTAATTTCACACATGGGAGAATATATACAAGAAATAGAGCGGCATGTTAAAAAAATTAAATTTTAACATATTAAACAAATACAATCAAAATATAACAATTTACATATACGATAAGGTAATACGTAGAGTGTATAAGGACTCGACACCCTTTAAGCATTTGTTTTTTATTTATGCATTTTAAATTATATTTTAGCATTTCTTTTCCGTTTCTATTTAAGAATATGACACGAGATAAAATTTTGCACATATTATTCACAAAATTTTACAAATTTAATTTTATAAAAAAAAATTTGAAAATTTAATTTGTGTGTGTGTGTTAATTAATTTTTTGTTATATTTCTAAGGATGTTTTAAACACCTTTACGAATCGATTTTGCGAAATCTTAATTAATTTTGGAGGAAAAAAAATAAGAAAATGATAAAAATGCTAAAATTCAACCAAAAGCGTTATTTCTCCCCCATTTAAATTTTTTGCTTCACGTAATATCAAAATATTATATTTTTATGAAAAACAAATGATGGAAGAACTAAAATTATAAAACTATTACCCTAGCGAACCTTTAAGTGTCTTACATGCATCAGCTTTAAACCTGGCCTTCGGTGATATAATGCTATTTGGGTATCAATTTGTTTTAAAACATCTTCCTGAACGTTGGCTAATCTGCATAAAGTGTGGAAAACAAGCGCTTGAATTGGAATTTCTGCTGATATTTCATCAATGGACGATACGAGGAGGATAATAGTTAATTTTAGACTCTATAAGATTATTATAGTTCGGGTAAATATCAGCGTGGAACTCTTTGCTATTTCCTTTTATTCTATTATATTGGCCTTTTGACATTTTGGTGTCGACATAAAGAGCCAAGGCTTGGTCAGAAGTCATTTTTTACACCGATTCTGGCATTTCTTCAGGCGAGTAGCACGTCTAGGTGAGCGAGTAGTCACTTGTTTCAAAATTAAGGCAGCATCTCTTTCTCCAGTTGCTTGCATTGACATTCTTGTTGCAAATGCTAGTTCTTGCTTGTTTGCTGAAGCAGGAAGAGGACAAACTCTTTCCCTCTTTGCTGTGGCTTTGCATTCCCCGAATGATTTTGAGGGTCGACCTGGAATTGATTTGGATGGTATAAATCTTACTCTCCCCGACAACCGCGCATCATTCAACTTGGAGAAGAACTTTTCATTTCTACGGCACCTCATCCATTTTTCCCCCACAAACGAGCAGAAATTTTAACAATTTTTCTAATTTAAAATTGCAGCTGGTCCTCATAGCTATCAAAGACCATGGTACTCCTAACAAAACTCCAAACAGTATTAGTTTTGCGCTTGGGATCTTGCTCTTTCTTCCACACATCAAATAAGGCACGCCGAGTAATACCATCAGAGAAAGTTGAAAAAAAATAATAACTATGGGAGTTGCAGGAAGTAGCAGCTAAATTTGGTATTAAATTAAAGGTCTATATCTACTCTATGTGACTTAAGTGTTACTGTGATCAATCCGTGTCAATCCCAAAAGTTCTAGTCTATTAAACACATAAAACCAACATACGTTAGTAAGAGTTATATGCTGTGCTAAATGTTATGTTTTTATAATTTTTAATCGAACTTGAACCTAATTTGAAAGTAAAATCAAGAAATTACTTATCCATGGCATGTATTTTCAAAAAAATCCCGCTAAAATCTGCAAAACCTTTTTCAGACGAAACGATTGAACTTCCGACTGGAAAATGAGGCTCGTAAGTGTTTCTTGTAGAAAGAACAAACCCGATATATACCGATGGTTGTTGAAAATTTCCATTCGCGTACTGACAAAAAATGTTTACCACATGTCTAGGGAACTCAAGAGGACCATAAATTGTGGGTTGTTTTTTATTTTCGTGCAATTCCATTTTTGGGGTTTCCGTGCGCCAGATCGGGAAAACTGACCACTGTGCGTCGTCCTTATATTAGTTGGTAGTGACTTTTCAAATTTTCTTCTAGAAAGAAATAATCTTCCTATACCTTTCTGAATTTTTTCAGAAACATCTATTTTTGTAGCCAAATTTGGCGACATTTAGAGACCAAATTAGTCACACTTATTTATAGTAAATAAATCTTCCGTTACCCGCAAACGATCTTTCCGGCCACATTACCGTTTCAGCAGTGAAGCAAACAAAATCCCAAATTTCAGTTATACAAAAAATCATGTTGTCTTCGAAAATCCTATTCCTTAAAAGAAGGCATAAAATGCATCAGTGCTTTGAAAAAAAACCGAAATATGTTAGAAAAATGATGTAATTATGTAATTAAAAAAAATGCTAGTGTCAACTAATTTGATGTGTGTTCACACATGTTAAACATGTGTTACATGTTAAACATGTAAAAATCATGTTTATTTTTTGTTGTTTGCGTGATTCACAATTTCTTAGCACAATCTTTGTTTTTAATTATAATTAACTGCGTATTAAAGAAAAAAATTATCGCATTTGCTGATTTTCTTTGAAAACGCTAATGTGAAATTGGTGTAGTTCAGTTTCTATAATATCATGATAAAATCTAGTAGAAAAGTAATTCTTTTTTAATGAATACGAAAGATATGTACGAGGCATGCCCAGAAACCAATTACCGTTTTGTAAAAACTCGCATAAAAAATCTTTTTTCAAAACCAAATTTATTTTAACATAAAAGAGCATGCCTGAAGCTATTTTTTTCTACAGAGTTACCATCATTGTGTGTTCAAACTTTTTTCGTATCGGAAAACCGACGTTTACACCATCTTTAAAGAAAGATGCCATCAGCGAACAGTTTTTGAAATTTGTGGAAACACGTTACAAAGCACTATCTTATTATGAACCGTGTGTTCTCACAAATTTTCTTTCACTTTTTCAACCAAACCATCATTGACGACACAAGGCTGCCCAATCGGTGCGTCGTTCTGAACACTGGTGTGCCCATCTTTGAATTGTTGAACCCATTTTCTCCTCACTCCATCCCTCATTATTTTTTCACCATAAACATCTACAAGTTGACCTTGAATTTCAACTGGTTTAATATTCCTTGCGTTCTCGATACCTTCCGTTCCGTAAGCACATAACAGTACCACTAATTTAAAATGATCATCTTAGTACGGAGGTTATTATTGGCTTATATAGATGCCACCGCTACACACTCCCCTACCAGTGAGTCGAACGAATGATATCGTTGTTATGGCGAGCGTGTGATTTGTTGCGTCTGTCGGTTGTGACGGCTTTGCTGGTCGCGTCATTCATGCGAGACGGCTTGTTGACTGTGTCGTGTGTGAGACAGCTTGTTGATTGCGTCATTTGTTTGACGGCTTGGTTGCATGCGCGGCGGATAGATGGCGCCACGATTACTGCTAAAAAGGTTGCGATTTTCTTTGTTTGGTCTGGGTCCCCAATGAAGGAGGGTTCGTTTTTGATACCTTCCGTTCCGTAAGCACATAACGTAACCACTATACTAAAATGATTATCTTAGTACGGAGATCGTTCCTGGCTTATATAGATACCACCGCCACACGTTCAAAAAAGGATTACAGAAGGAACTTTACAATCGGTGGAATCGGCAGTCGTCTTAAACATTTTGAACATTCATTAACACGCGTAAAAACAACACGATCTGGCTGTTAAGGCGTTACTGGACTGATAATCAATTAGAAACACGAGTACGCGGGTGTTGGAACTACGAAACTACTACTGCGGTTGTGTGGTAGAACGAAACGGTGCTTAGTTTCCGGACATGCTCTTTGTACTTTATTATATCTAAATATTCCTTTTTTTAATCAAATGATTACCTGTGAAAAATGTAAGTTCTATATAAAAAAGTTTTCTAACATCTTTTCGATATAAAACTCTGTAATAGAAAGAAGACATCTATTGTGTCTGGAATATGTCTGAATAATAGAAATTTTTCATAATCCCCTTAAATAAAATTTACACCAAAAAAGAAAAAAAACCTCTTTTCAGACGACATATACAATTTGAGTTTGAAAAAAAAAATAGTTTGACTAAAATTAATTAAAGGTAAATGGTAAGAAAAAAAATAATTTGCGTATGTTTACTTTTTTATCGTTCGAAATTAATTTTTTATTTTAGTTTTATTCGCTTCGACGTGGGATGGAAAAAAACCATTGCTGTTAAAACATTTTAATGTTAATTAGAAGAGTTTTTTTTTCATCCAACCCCCATCTTCTTATTAACAATTTGACTTTACTCGCTCATAAAAGGTTTTGAAAGTTTGATTTGCTAATAAGATAAATAAAGATCCATTTGTTTTCTGAATCTTTCGGAATAAGATTAAAAAGAAGCGTATGTTTTATGCTACTTTTTTGTGCTTTCATCCCTTTTTTTTTCTCCCTCTTTAAATAAAATTTTCTTACTTATATTTTAAATTGAATATGTAGATTAATGTATCTTAATGAAATAGGTTTATTAAAAAAGTAACTTCTGGGTAAAAACTTGAAAGATAAAGGTATAAAAAAAAGATTTTAACTTCATTAAACTGAAAAGAACTTTTTTTTGCTGGAGTCTAAAAAAATGAGGGCTATATATTATGTTTTTTTTTATCGATATAATTATAGATATTATTTTATTTTTATATTTGGTCTGAAAATCAGATTAATGTTTTTTTAATTGTTTTAAATACGTCCAGAGCAAACCGACGTGAGAAAAAAATATTGTGAAGTATAAACTTTATCGGACTTAAGGATTTTCAACATTTTTTTTTTAAAATCCCTACGCCTTTTGTGTGTTATTGGATTAATTTAAACTACAAAACTCAATTGGAAATCTTAAATAAATAAAAAAGCACAGATATTATTAATTCTTTTTAATAGTAAATGTCATAGTGTACCGTATATTTCGGTGTATAACTCGCATTTTTAACATAAAAAATAAGATCGAAAAAAATGGGTGCGCGTTTAAAAATAAAAAGAAGATAAGCCACACTCAACACACACACACATCCGTTATATCTTCAGGTACATCATCGGATTCTGTTTCATCTTCTCTCGGGGTGAGCATTACGTCGATCGCGATCGACCGGGGCCGCAGACTTGGGGTGACCGCCTAAAAATTTTACCAGTTAATAATTATATACGGAAAATTCAAGATTGGCTAACAGGACACAGACTAAGCCTTCTACTGACTATAACTACGAAAACTAACTTTATCTAAAAATATTTTATTTCTTTAATGTATTTTCATTTGTTTCATAATAAATGTATCGTTTGATATAATTATATTTGGGCTATTATTATCAAGTTTGTATCGCATTTTGCTTTAAACGCGGTTTTAAACGTGTTTTTTTTTATTTTAGTTCTGTAGGTAAGTACACATATATATTCCGTACTTATTATTAAGTTATAATAATTAACTCTTTCCTTACCTCATCACACCTACGACATTGGGCAGTAGCGAACACAAGAATTTTTAAAGGGAAGGAGGTCGAGGGTTGAAGGTCTACCATTCTCGTATCATACCCCAATATGCAGCAAAACATATTTTTTGTTTGTCGGGAACAAAAAACAGCAAAAAATAAATTACTGAATAAATAATTAACATTAAATAAATAAAAAAACTACTAATATCAAATACTTAATTACATTTTACATACTATATACATGGACCTATAATGAATCGGAAGCAGATTATGAAAGGGAGGGTCTGGACCCTGGACTCCTTCCCCGCCTTTGACCGCAACTCTGAAAATATCAGAAGTAGCCCGCACTCTGGAAAAGTCTGCCCACCCTGATCATCTCTATCACTTTGACTCTGATTCATAAACAAATATTTATCTTCCTTTCTATCTAGATTGTTACACAGGCTATATTTTTTCAAATGATTTCTGAATTATATCCGATTTAATTTCATTCTATGCTTTTATTTTCTACTTACGCAGTATCTCTGGACTGGCATGATGCATTTGGCATTTTATAAATATTTTTTTCACCTTCTGATATCGACACATTCCTTCTCACTCTATAGAGCTTTGGTTCTAGAAATAAATCTTTGTTCAAAAGCCTTGTATAACACTTGGATAAATGACTGCAAAAGATAAGAGCATTACACTTGTATATTTCAGATTTCTTTGTGAAAAAAATGTGCACTATTCGTCGGTATATACTCTGAATTGCTTGATAACTCATAAGTGTTTTTAAAATAAACGTACTTTTTCGTAGTAACTTGGTTGGTTCAATTGATATATGCAAAATATGTGCTTTTTGCAGCAAATTTGCTCTTTCAGTTGTCTCAGGTGCTTTTTAAAATACATTGTGTGGACTCAATTGATAAATAAGTGCTTTTAGGGCTCTAAATTAGGTGGCGTAATTGACTATTAAGTGTTTTTAGAATAAATTCATTAACCTCGTAACTGCAGGTTGCTCCATTGGCGACATTTCTGTTTTTCAACCATTAGCAAAGTAATGAGGACGACAGATGGACTGGTATTTCTCTGAATGAACTCTTACGTCACAGCCCTTTATTACGCAAGACGGGTGTCGATTCGAACTCTTCGATTACAACAATCTTAATCACTTGGACATCGTTGCCTTTGTCCGATTAGGCTTAAAATCGATTAATTTGTTTGTATGAAAATTTGTGATGTTCTCGGCTGAACGCTGAAAGGTGTAGGAGGATTGGAAGGAACACTAGCCATAGTTTAACAAAATGATATAATTTATTTAGAATATTAATCGCCACACAAATTCAATCGATCCACTCTAAGAGATGCACTCAATTAATAACTATGCCGACAATTAACGAGGTACGTGAGATATGAGAAAACTTTAATACACTAACCACACTTACTCAAGGCGAGAACTTTGACTTCTTATCTATTTAATCTGGATTTAATCCTAGTGACAATTCGTCACCTTAAGTAATTCAATTATCAATACCCCGAATTTACGCGGTAGATGGGACTGAGTAATAACCGCGTAATTCGAATTGGCAAAAACCTGGGTATACTTTCACATATAAATACACACAAATTATTTTTGTTGGATTCGGAGACGAAAGCAGAAAATAACATAGGAAAAAAATGTTTAATAAAATCTTAGAAACCCTAATACAAAATCGCAAGCCAAAGTTATTTTGATGTAGAAAGTTTCATAAAATGTAACAAAGTAGACTGCCGGTTCAGAATATTTTCTCCCACAAAATTTACTCGTAGTGTGCTTATAGTTTTTTCCTGTCCCCATTCAAAATTCATAAGATAGGTTATACTCATGACTCCTCTGCATATTTTAAGTCTAATAACGTTCTGCACCCTTGGCCGTGAAAATTTGATTCTTACTATAGAAAAATCTTTTTTTTTTTTTCCTGTTTCGGACAACAAGAATGTTATTTTTAAAAAATCCAATTTTTCTTACACAAATTAATGGGGGAGGGGGAAATTTAGCTGTTGAAAAATTCGTTAATTTGGAGTTAATTATTCGTTAAATAGGAGTTTTGTCTTCATTTCAATCGCGGATAGAGAAAAATTCGTTAAATCGGAGTCCGGCTAATCTGGAGGGAAAAAGATCAACAAACATCGTGAAGCTTGGACATGATTCAGGCTTCGACTCCCTCTGTGTTACTTATGTCATGGAATATGTTTAAAACTCTTTGATAACAAATTTCTCTTTAACACAGAAGAACGGGCTCATGAAGAAAATGTGAAATGATTTTTATATAGAAATAATATTTCACCATACCATTGATACATTGCTCATTGATACATTTAATACTATACTTTTAAAGAACCAATTAACAATACCAAGTGAAGTATTCTGTAATACAGTTCATTCGCGCGCGCTGTTATAAGAAAATTTTTAAACTTACAAAAAACTTGCAAAAAATTCCAACTGCAATTTTTAGAGAAACTACATCTACGTAACCTCCTACTTTCCCCTTAAGAAAAGAAAATTTGACCTGCATTTCTGTATTGTACTTTAAGTAATTGTTTTTTAATATTTACCCCGAATGCTCATATGTTGTCAAAAAAACAAAGGTGTGTTTCCTACTTTCAGTAGTTGATTGCTGTGATGCAAATTTTGGAGTCTTTATTCTGTTTTTGTTTTTTGCTATTTTGTATCAACTTCAGCGTTATTTTTTAAAAAATAGACCAATTAAAAATAAGAAATTGTTCAAATATTTGAAATATGGATTTTTTTCATCTCCACTCCATTTTTTTCGCCCATATGAATATTATAAAAGAGACAGTTTCCCGGCCCTAAGAATTCTGTCGAATACTTTTATTGTTGTAACTTCCTCGTGGTTTTTTCAAAAAGTAATCAGCATTTTTTATTTCCATGTGAAAGAAAATTTCTTAATTTATTGACTCGCGATATTTCTAAAGCTTTCATAAAAATGCTACCCACCCAAGCGATGCGGAGCATGCGATTCCTTTTTTTTCCCCCTTCCCTTCCCTTTATCTCCTCATGAGTTACTGATGTATACCCTACGTTCGATTATTATGCAGATAGGATTAAAAATATTTTACGTTGCCTAATCTTCCAAGAGTAGTTTGATATTTTCTTCGAACTTTGATATATTTTCATTACGGATAAAGTCTTTAAAATATCCTTATTCTCCTCCTCAGATTGTATATACTGAGTCTGTCGATAATAATTCTTAGATTAAAAATATTGTTCCAAAAAATTGTGCAAGCTTTTGTTGCATATTTTGTTATTTTTTATGATCTAAAAACATTTTTTGAACTTACGAAGTCATTTTGCCAATTTTTAGGAATTTCGGAGCATCAATCGAGTCTTGGATATCAAAATCAAATTGTACTTTTATGTTTTGTTGAATGTTAATTTAAAATTTTTTTTCCCCTGGATATAGAATTTGTTTCAGATTAAGGAAAAGAAAATTGTTGTTACTCGTTTAAATATTTTTTTTATCCATAATATTGTTTTTTAGTCATTTTCAAATATTGTTAAGTCAGTTTTCTAGCTTTTCAAAGTATTTTAAAGGTAATGTTCAGCGATTTTACATCATTGGTGTTAAGAATATGGTTATAAATTAAGATTGGAAACTAAAACACAGATTATTTGGTAGAATTTAGTGCTTGAGATCTTTATTTTATTTAATCTTTTTGAATGAATGATGTAGATAGTGGTTTGTGACCAATAGTTTGTGATGCCAACAGGTTTACAGTAATTAATTTCCTGAATACTGCTATGAATTTTAGAGAACTGGGCTGAAAGGTTTCAGGTATCTTTCATTTTGTATACTGATGTAAACTAGGATCAAAATATTATATCTCGGTATAGCTAAATAGGTAATTTGTATGCCTATATATATATATATATAAATGAATGTTTATATGAAATCGCTTCACTCCAACACCGTTCAACGATCACTATGAAAATTGGCATGTAAATGTATTTTTATTTTTTTGGAGAAGGTTTTTGTGATGTTCCTTTTGTTGCAGCTTCCCACCAGGTGGCACTATAAATATCAACTTCTGCACCGTTCAATCCATCGCCAAGTTGTTTATATGATCACCAAAAATGATGCCAACTTGGCTCTATCACCAACATTTCGCTATGTTTCCATTGAATCGCATAAAATGTAAGGAACGGCGTTGCTTGCGAATATTATAATTTTAACATAAAATAAATAGAAACAGAAAGTAGTACTAACGTATTACACATCCAGATATAAATTATTTACAGAATTTTAAGCGTTCATTACAGAAAATTTGTGACAATGCCTTACTTTTGCAGAGCAGATATCAGTTAGGAAGGTGTTTTTCAAAAATCGACCCACAAGAGAGTTACGGACCGTTATAAATGGAAAAAAATCCTTTTTATCAGCTATTAGATCTACAGACTTTAAAATTTAATAATATAATTTTTTTTTGTTCAGCTGAGTATGCATAAAAACTTTTTTTGTTTTATTTCATTTGCAATTCACGTAAAATGAACTCATTAAAAACTTCTTTATCCTTCAGTCTGTATTGTTAAACTCTACAATTCACCCGTACAATGAACGGGTGCACGAGCTAGTATTTTGTTATCACATTCGGCATTCAAATTTTTTTTAAAAAATTCTGATGTGGTGCATTGTTTACCGGTTTAGATGGCTTATTTAAACGAACAATGACTGGGCATTGGGAAGGCGGATATTTTTGAAATCCAGGTTTTATAAATGCCATGTGTTGCCAATGCCAATATGTAAGTCGAATCAATAATCATTCATCAATGTGAACGCTTCGTGATAGGTCAATGTATGCATGAATAAATGATTTATATATTCAACAAAAGAAGAAAAAAATCTACCTCATGTGTTTATATATAACCCTGCCTTTTCCAGGATTCAACAGCTTTGTGTTCATATATATGTCATTTATCATTCCATTCGGGTAACCGAATAGTTATGTCTTCTGTCAAATACGAAACGAATTATTCCAGAGAAATATGTGGATGTTTTTGTTCTTTCACGTTACCAAGCATAAAAATGCATTGACGAAGGAAGCTCATCGTTTAAACCCAAGGTCTATTCGATAGGGCGAAATACGAAACTCATTTTCCGCTGTCATACTTCTTCATGGGAGAATTTTGAAGCTCTATTTGAATTTAAATAGGAAAACAATCAATTTTTATAGGCAGTTGTTTTCTGAATGGGTTGTCGAGCGATTAAAATATATTGTGATCGTAGATTCATTACTGCTTTGATAGCTTGTAGCAGTAGCG
>BMAO01001224.1:0-10946 GCA_019973975.1 Trichonephila clavata
ACGGGGTCTCAGGGGTGTTAAAAATGTTTCGAGAGCACAAATATGAACAATTTTCGACTAGAAATAATTCTTTGAGGTTAAAATGAAATAATTTGATTTTTTACACATTTTTTATAAAGGAATAAAGTTTCAAAAAGTATAAAATGTCTAAATATAATCATAATTTTAAAATAATAAGCACATAAATATAAGAAAATTTTTGTAAGAAACAAATAGTAAGTTTTACGACGCGCATGATATTTTCTGAAATAATAATTCTAATTACTAGCAATAAGTTGATTTATAAAGTCAAATATATCCTTATTAGATGGTAGCGATTAGATATAAAAAGAATAAAAAATATATTTTTTAAAATAAAAAAGTAAATTTTTAAATTTTTCAAAAATTTAATTTTTTGAATTTTTCAAAAATTACAAATATGTATACTATAAATGCTAGGATTTAAGATTATGATAGAGTTTATAATTCTGTAAAGTTTTATGCATCAAAGTATGATAGTTTTTGAAACGCAATGCGCGTAAGTGAAAAAAACACAAACTGAGAAAAAAGGCTTTAAAGTTTTAAATTGAATTTGAGAAAATAAATTTTAAAACTTACATGCTAAAATGCTCCAGGATCATAGGATATGCCTTCCTGTTGCTCAAACAGCTCAATTTCTGTACTCTTTTAATTTTTTTATCTCTGCGAGCTTCAAACGATGACGTTGAGCTCCTCTTTCTTGACGTAAAGATTCGACGATTGTCACGTTCAGCCAGGGACACACAAACATTTTTTGTTAATTTTTAAGCAAATTTCTCTAAATAGTAATAAGTATTTGATTTCCATCATTAAAATGCTGGTTGCTAGATTTGCAGCAATCTCTGCAATCTGAAGGCTAGAATCAATCGTCTTCGGACAAAACTTCCAGATTAATGAATTTAAACTTTCATTAGGATTCTGTGTCTTACCTCTAAGCATTTCTTCAGGAGTGCAGATGAGATAAGTCTGCAAATACAGGCTTAATTACATCTCGAACAGCTTTCGCAACTGAGGGTTTGTGTTTATAATTTGTAAATTATTATTAATTGCGGCATTATACTTACACTATGTATTTGGATTTGTAGGACAAAATCAGTGCATCGGTTCATCATCGGTGCTGAAGAATGACCCCAAACAGCCCAAATGGCTTTCCGCATTTCCTTTACACTAGTAGAATTGCATCGAATAGCATTACCATAGTAATGCGCAAGCTTATCAAATAAAACTATCAGTTTACCTACCTTTACGCCTATAGTTTTACCATCAGATAATTTCTTCTTACCATATATAATTTAAGCTTCCTAGCCTTGTACCCATTTCTTTTTGCACATGGCTACACATTCTATTTTCTGAATAGATGGCATCGCCGTATGGATTGTTTTTCAGAAAGGGCATTGAATGTTTTTGTGTCCGCATCTCCTATGTAGTTCGAATATTTCAGGTTGTGAAGCTTTTCTGATCGATTAAAATCTCAACATCCGTCAACCTCCTCTTACCAGCAGAGCCAGAATAATTTTTTCTACGTGAAATCTTATGCGCTCTTTTCCATTTATTGTACTTGATACAACTTTACCCCTTTATAACTGTGCTTCATTTGCAAAATGAGGACACTTCCCTATCCAAAACCTTACCTGTTTCGGCCCCATTAGAGTACATACTCCAATCAACGATGAATGTCCTCTCGTCTTCCAGGTCCCATCACCACTTACCGTTAAAATGTTATCAGGTACGAAGATTTTCTTCGACAGCTGCCCTGTTCATGCTTTCTTCGGCGACTTCCTTCATAACAAGTGAAAGTTTATTATTAATACATCATATGATTTTTGTTCAACAGGATTAGGAAGACTCATTACAGAACAAAAGGTTTTTAATGACTCTAAACCTTGACCTATGCATCTCATTGCTAAAATAGATCTTCTGTTAATTTTCTGGAGCATTATTTTTATTCCAATGTTTTCACAGCTTGAAAAGTACAAATACTCCCCACAGTTTTTTACAATGTATTTCAAAATTCGAACATAAACACAAGTGGATTTTTCATTAATTGTTAATGGTTTATGACATTTTTAAACAGCATGATACTGACAAAATAGAGCTAAAGGTTGAATAAAATCAAAAATACGATATTCTTTGAAGTTTTCACTTACCTTTAACAAGATTTGACTTTAATGAAGTCTGAATTCCTGAAAGTTTTTTACTAGAAGCATTTTTCATTTCGGCACACTTACTTGTACTTTTCAATTCTGCACACTTCCTCGTATCTTTCATATCTGTAACATGTGAGTCACTTACCTTTAAATATTTATTTTCGGGGCGATTGCCCAACGATTTTTTCAGAATAAAACAACACATATCTTCGATTTAGATAAGCGTTTTAAAAAAACGTGTACTAAAGTAAACACAACAGAATCAAAACACGGCAGAATGAATGTGTTGAGTTGCAGGCTTCCTTCTGATCAACTCAAGCGCTTAAAATATTTCATGAGGCTTATTAAAAACAGAAAAATGAAAGGTATGCATAAATTTAAAAATAAATGGGCGTGGCATCTGTCCATTTAAAAGTTGTTATGACTAAATTGCTGTTTGCAATTTTTTGAATAACTTTCGAAGTTTTTAGAGTATTGTCACGTGGTTAGTATCAAAATGTTCAGAAAAAATGAAGAACAAGATATATTTTTTTCGAAAATTCGAAAAAAAAAAAAAAAATTGTTAACACCCCTTAGACCCCTTAAATGATCATTTGTTTTCGACTTTTCAATATGCTCACGCCCCTTTCGTAGGGTTATCACGCCTTCTTAAGAGAGCGCGCCCCACAGTTTAAGATACGCTGGTTCAAGGAATTTCAGTTTTCCGGAGAACACCCAATCCAAGCATACGCTCTAGGGATCTTTAACGTACCGCGTAATCATACGACATGGATGCTGTCGATTTTCTGTATTATGAAAATCGACCGACTTGGAAGGGGGTCAAACCTGCAACCTTTGGCGTACAAGGCCAGCGACAAACCAACTACGCCACCCACCCGGCTTAATTGTTTATTTAACAGTAGATTTTAGAATACGCTAAAATTGCTGTTTTTCTTTTAATTTCTTAAACTGTAACGTTTCTATTCGCGTACCTTTCACTAATTCTCTTGGAGAAATTCTATTGATTTAAATATTGTTCAATTGAAAACTTTCTCCCGAAGAAGAAGATGAGATTATGTAAATCCTGTCGTATATTTAAACATTAACTTTTAGGTTCAACAAGAGAGAGAGGTTAGAAGTTAGCCGAAAGGAGTTTGAGATTAACATAATGTAATTGAAAGCTAGACAGGAGAAACTCGTCGATTAATTAGTATATAAAATTGATAATTGACAGTTGAGTCAGTAATTTATTGAAGTTAGATTCTAATCGACTAGATATCGATTATTGGAGATATGAGTTACGATTATTTCCAAACATAAGTGACTCTATTTATAATTAAATATGAAATATCTCATCTTCCCCGCTTTGGCTCCAATAAAGTATATACGTGTATTTTTTCCCCTGGGTTTTGATAAGTTTATAAAAGGATAAAAAAACTATATTCTGACTCTTAATCATTAAGAGATTTCGGGGAATCTCTTATAAAACTCGAAACTATATATATTTGACCATGAGTTAGTCATTGGTTATGACATCCTTTATCTATTATGTAAAGATAAACTGTTACGTAAATTCTATTAGTGTTAAATTATTTATCGTTTATTTGACAAAAAAAATTCAAAACTACAACCATGCATTTGTGAACATCAAATTCTAAAAGTTAATAAAATTGCTTACAACTTTAAATGATTCTGTGGATAGTGTCATTGAACTAAGCAAATATTTTCAGAAAAAATATAAATTAAATCTGCTTGTCATAAATAATATGCTTAAAGCTAATTTAAAGATGTATGTAGTTAAAAAATGGGTGTGGTAAAAATATTGAATTATGTTAACGCAATAAAATTTCAATAAATTTTTTTTTTTAAAAAAATTCAGTTAAAAATAAATGAAAGAAATTAACAAAGAATGGGCAAGCTTTATTTCACAGAAAGGAGAACTAAAACATAATATAAATTCAAAGTTTATAACTTTTATACTTTATTATATTCAATCTATGTATAACACCATGATAAATCAATATTCAATTTTTAAATAAAACCCGAAAAATCTCAAAGTTCAATTAAATAAATTTTGTTAATAATACATTCTATCCAATTGCACTGTAGCTTACTATACAATCATGTTATGCATTAAATGAGATGTTACTATTTCAAAACATTTTTTTTTGTACTTACGTATTATACCGTCGACAGATTTCATCATATAAAAAGACGTCGCCAAATGTTACGACATACTTCAAATATTGGAAAACTGCTCCTGTGCAGGTTCAAACATAATAATTATAAGATGACAGCATTTGGCGTCGTCTTTTTATTTAGCGAAATTGGTCGCCTGCATAAGTGCCACATCATATTATTTAACCGAATTTTGTTTCCATCTTTATATTTTTTCATAAAAACTAAACTATATTTTTTAAAAGAAGCATTTAAATTTTTATTTTAATTATTTATTTATTTAGTTATTTCTTAATGAGCTGACCAATTTTTTACCATATCACACATAATTAATATTTAAACATTATAATTCGTCCAAACCGTTTGAATTTTCAACAAATAAATTTTATTTTCTCCAAGAGAGATTGCCGTCATACAATATAAATCTCTCATTACATGAAACATTAAATAAACAAAACTACTGTAATTCAACAGAGAAAGAAAGATAAGACGAAAAATCTACAAAATGGAATGACACATGTTATAAAGTGTTCTTGTTTTGAGTTCTCTAAAATATGTACAATCTATGTACTATATTCTCACTTTTTTAAAACATTTCAACCTCTAACTCCATCATTCGCAACTCCAACTTTTCAAAACCTAATACCCAAATAAATTATACCAAACTTTGAGGGTTGAAGGTTTACAAAAAATATATCACATTCGCACTTAAAAGTTGAAGAGCAGGCTGTTGTCAAATTTCATAAAATGACAGCATGCTAACAACCACAACATCATTTAAATGCTCCTTGTCCTTTGTAACATGGAATGTCCTCAGCATCACTGAATCTTCGCCACTGCGGGACGTACTGAAAAAAAAAAGTTTAAATAATAATATTAATATTACATATAGCAAAGATAGAAAAATTCATATAAATTTAAATGAATAGGAATCTAGTAGAGTTACTAAGGTACTCGTATTGGCACTAATTTGATATCGGAGAGCAACGCGCTAAGTTGTTGTTTATGTTCGCCAAGATAGGCGATATAACATTACACAATATGGTTACGTTGATATTTTTATTGTGTGGGAATGCGATTGCCATGGGAATGACTATACTATAATTAGTTTATTGTGTCCCCCTCCCCCCATAGTAACGCTATTAATTTCAGACGATTTAGTTCAATTTCTGTATACAATTAACCATTTTCACTGCATTCCTTTTTCAAGCCATTGCTTCTGTTGCATTTTGTGCTATTTTCGAATATGGTTATGTATAATACCATAGGTGAGTACCAAGATAGTTTTTAAAGAATATGAGGGCTGCGCTTTTAATTATTACATGCGAAAAAAGGAGTACTAAATTCCCATTTTTGGCTCATTTTGTCTTCGAAAAGTAATGACTATTTTTCTCTTTTTTTAATTAAGATTTCGCTGATTTAGGCTGTCATAAAATGGGACAAATGTGGAAGTGAGATGAAAATCATTTCTCAGCTTCATAAGAAATTTGACGACTGAACCTTTTATTGCAGATCTTATGGTACAAATTCGTGCTGCCATAATAAAAGATCTATCCGGTCCATTCTGTTCTATTTTTGCAGGCAACAAATAGACAATTTCCACCATTTTATTTTTGATTCATGAATTCTTCAAACGTTACTAGTTCGATCAAATTCAAAGGGAACTCGGAATTGTTTCGCAAGCTGTTGCCGATTGGCTCAACTATGTGTCTGATGTGTTAATCGATTTTAGAATTCTACCTGTGGTTAGCATATCTAAATTTCTCATTTTTTTTAAACCTGATATTCATCATTTTCCATGTTGTTTTCCACAAAAAAGTAAGTAAGATTTTTAATTAATTCTCCCTTTTTTTTCATTTAATTTCTAGACTATTTCAGCATTTCAAAAACTTTCGTCAGAAAAAAGCTATTCCTTAAAATTATTTTCCTGACGATTTGTTACAGCTAGGCCGTCATCTTGGATTTCATATCACTCGACAACAAGTATTGATTGACGCGTAGCCCACCGTTATCAAATTAGTTCCTCATAATATTAAAGTTTACATATAGCAAAGGTAGAAAAATTCTCATAAATTTAAATGAGTATTAATCTCGTATAGTGTTAAAAATAATAAAAGTGTTTGATTTCATTTGTAGTAAAATTAAATTTAAAAAAATTGTTCTATGCAAAGTACATTTTGCAAATAACAAGGAAGTGGGTGAATTAAACTAAGATTTTATCACATTGCTCAAGTTCTCATAGTAATGAATCCAGTATACTCACATGCGCATGTCGTAATATTCGAGATGGGCGCCATAGAGAATTTTACATCATCCAAAACCCATCCAGATTTCTGAACTGTACTGACGAATGCGATCTGCAATAAAAAATTTTGAAGTTATAAATTACACTATCTAAGAGCTTTTTTTTAAAAATAGGGATTAAAATGTTTGTAAATTAGATTTGATAAATACGAATACGGCTTGTTTTATTTTCTATTACATCCACATTTTTTATAATTATCAGCAAAATTCAAAGAATAATTCCAGGGGATGTATAAAATAGCTTTTAAAAGTTTCAGAAGTATTTTTGGAAGATTTTAACCATTTGCACATAACTTAAGTATTTTTTAATTATATTATTTTTTGTGAAACGGAAGAATTTTTTTAAATGATTTCAAGAAAAACTTTTTGACAGCTATAAAAAAAACTCATTGTGTTAGAGAAGGATCGACATTATTGTAGTAGCTAGTAAACACTATTTCCGTATAAATTGTCGAACTTCAAGACAGAATACAAAACGAGGCTAACACTGAACTTTGTAAATAAGTATTATCTAAAAATGTAAACGTTAAAAAATTAAGTAACAACTGTTTTTTGTCTTTTATGTACTGAAAGTAAAGATTAATATCATATAAATAAAGTTATGAGTTGAAGCAATGGAATTGGGGTTAAAATGGTATTTCCCATTAGGCAGGTAAAGAAAAAATAATTAAGAGTCCCGCGATATTTTATAGCATTCAAAATCCTCATGAATGAAGGAAAATCCCGAAAAAGTTTTAATATAGAGTTATTACATGTACATATAAATGCTTGGTACTTTGAGAGTCAGCAGCACTTACTGTAAAATTAGATGCTAATGTAACATTCAGTTGTCCATAATGGTAGTATGTTTGAAGGCTGTTGTCTCGAGTCAATTTCCACAGTTCTTTATGCGTGTCGTTATAATGCGCTCTCACCAAGAGTGTGGCCCCTTCTTCCGTCTCCAAGGCCAAATACCAGAAACTCAAGCAGTAAGTGATATTGGGATTGCCATACAGAAGGGAGCTCTGCAGTGTACTATGGACTGGACTCGGAGCGGAAAAGACATCCATATAGACGAAACCATCTACAGAAAGAATCAAAATGAAATAAAATAGCTAGAAATTACAGAATTTATTATTATATCAGAGTTAAAATTGTTCTCAAAGTATACACCAGGGGTCGGCAACCTATGGCACGCGTGCTACATGTTGCACACGATACATTTCTCAGTAGCACTCTGAAGTACTCTACAAATTAGTCAATATTTGATGGAAGTTGATAAATTTGTAATGGACCTTATTTGATACACATCTTCAAAATTAACGGACATTTACGGAATTTCGAAAAAATCTGAAAGATACCTTCAAAGATAAATTTACAGCTATCTTGTAAATTATTGAATGGCATTGCTGGAGAAATTTGATTGTTTGAAGAGAGAAAATTGTATGTACTCTGCTTTCCGCTTCTACAAATCTAAGTAAACAATATTTCCTCATATGAAAAATATTTCGTGTCCGCAAAGAAATTGCTTAGCAACTGAATGCTCAGAATCGTGTCTGATTGAAAGTCACAAGGTTCGCAGTAAAATTTTTATTTATCTGTAATGAGGAGAATACTTATATTTTATGTTGTCTATTTCTTATTTTAATAAATGTTTAAAAATGCGTAATATATATGAATAGTTTAAATTTTTTTTATTTATGTTGAAGAAATGGCTATATTTTATGCTGTTTATTTTTGTGCTAAGAAATATATTTAAATGATGCAAAATTAACGTATAATAAAACTGTAAATCTATATTATTAATCTCTATTCTCAAACTCTGCATGCATGATCGCGGGAATAGAATTGTTTAAAAAATGTCCTTCAAGGTGGCATACAGAATCTTATTGCTAGATTGGTTTAGCAGGCCACAGCTTAAAGGTTGCCGACTACTGGTATGTGTAGTAATACCTTGACTTACGCTACCCCGACCCACGGGAATCCGGAGTTACGCAATTTTCAAATCTCGGCGATTCATCTCCCCCCCCCCCATTAAAACTCAGGTGGAATTAGTACTAGAACCTGATGAAATTTGTTATGTGACTGAAAAGTTGTTGATCTTGCCAGGCAAATAAATTTAGAAGAGAAAAATGATGACGGTTCAAGAGATACTGGATTCCCATAATCAGAGACAAATTGATGAGCTCATAGAAATGCATGAGCAAGATATTAAAGAACTTGAGTTTATAGATCCAGTTTCAATCAGGAGATTGAATGACGGTTGGGGACTTGACAGAAAGCTTCAGAGAGTTTAATTGAAAAGGATTCTAGAAAATGCCATACTTTAACGAAGAAGTATTTGTTTCCACAAAACAAGGAATAAAAAAAAATATTAACATTCTACAAGGAATTTTGCGGGAGAAAAAAAAATTCTTGAACCGTCAGACTATTATGCTAATTTTATGAAACCTTCTACAGCAAAATAATTCCGGTTTGTGATTTTATATTTATGTCATCTAACAATTTATTAAACATTTTCTTTTATCTCCGGTCCCAACTAAAAATATATTATGTGTATTATATGCGAAATTGTACCCGATTTAACACATCACTCAATAAGTCCCGGGCCTAACATATATATGGCACTACTTCTAACTTTTCTAAGCCTTTCTAACTTTCAAACGGCAGTATCAAAATTTCGAGAGAATATCTTGTTTAGTTATAAAGTTACAGTGGTTTTTTTGTGGCAACAGTGGCAACTGTTTGGAAACCATAGATGAAAAAGAATTTCGTGTGCTACTTAAACATTACTTTCTGATTGGGAAAAACACTGTTAAAGCAAAACAATGGCTTGATAAATGTTATGCGGACTCTGTTCCATTGCAAACAACTGTTAAGAGATGGTATGCTGACATAAAACGTGGTCGTACAGACACAAACGACATTGAACGTTTAAATCACCCAAATCTGCAGTTGTTCCAGAAATCATCAAAAAAAGTGCATGAAATCGCTTTAGCTGATCGTGAATTGAAGTCGCGTGATCTAAAGAGAATTTAAAGGTATCAGAAGGCAGTGTATTTGCTATTTTGCATGATCATTTCACAATGAGAAGGCTGCGTTGAAAGTGAGTGCCGCGTTTGTTCACTGTTAATCAAAAAACAACAACGCATCGACGATTCAGAACGTTGTTTAGAGCTGTTTAAGCAAAATAAATAGGATTTGCTACGTAGTATGTGACAATGGATGAAATATGGATCCATTACTACACGCCTGAATTCAAAAGATCGTCAGCTGAGTGGAAGGCGTCCAAGCAACCAAAAACTCAAACGTGAGCTAGCAAGGCTATGGTATCCGTATTTTGCGAAGCGCATGGAATTCTGTTTATTGACTACCTTGAGAAAGGCAAAACAATTAATAATGAATATTAGATGGCGTTATTGGATCAACTGAATGAAAAAAATAAAGAAAAATGTCCTCAAATGCAAAAGAAAAAAAGTATTGTTTCTCCAAGAAAACGCTCCATGCCACAATCCACGAAAACGATGGTCAAATTGAACGAATTGCGATTCGAATTACTTTCCCACCACCGTTCAGATACAGATCAAGCCCCCAGTGACTACTGGCTGTTTGCAGATCTTAAAAAAATGCTACATGGAAAGAGATTTGGTTCAAACGAAGAAATGACTGCCGAAGTAGAAGCCTATTGTGAGAGCAAAGACAAATCGTTCTACGAAAAAGGTAATAAAAAATTAGAAGAGCGCTGGGGGAGGGGCATATATCACTCTTGAAGGGGAGTATCTTGTAAATAAAGTTCAATTTTGCAGAAAAGTTTGTTGTTTTATTAGTTAGTCCGGGACTTATTGAGTGATGTGTTACTATCACTCAGTCCCAATATTCGCGTAAGTTCGGGGTATTACTGTATTTTTATTCAAGTGTAGTCTGCATTAGAACCACTAGGGCGAATCATGGTTTATGGTTTGAACTAAAAATTATTATTAATAGGAACCTACCGCTGCGGTAAAGATGCTCTGTGGTATGCAGATTGGAGAGAAATAATTTATATATATAAAAAAACATTTAAAGTTTTTAATATTGCTTCAAAGGGGTTGAATATTCTAAAGAGAAAAAAAAGGCTCAATTTTATATAGATGATTTCAGACCCAAAATAAAATTATTCCTCTGAAACATAAGTAACTAAAAACGATTTTATTGCGAGTAATGAATACTACAATGTACATTCCAACATTTCATAACCCAGCTCACTCTTTCTCCGCGCCGTCAAATTAGTTCGATCCCAGATTTTTTTTCGTCTTCCGCTATCGCGCGCTGTCATTTATTTCGACAGTAGGTCTTTTTTAA